>JAUTCZ010057761.1:0-10187 GCA_032273805.1 Melanodrymia brightae | reverse complement strand
AAAAAGTTGAATTAGAATAGGGATAAATAACCATACTGTGTTTTAAAATTTGGCTATTAGGAAAGTTTAGAAGAATAGAGGTAAACATCTTATGGTACATATTTTTATTGAATGTTGGTTGTTTGTTTGCTGCTTGATTGATTGTTAATTTATTGATAACTAAAACATTTTGGATCCCACCGTACACTTTATTTTCTATCTCTTCTGCAAGGTAGATTCTGGATTGAAGGATTTGGTTGAACCTATGGTGTGGCATTATTTACCTTCATTTAGTCTGCCTCCAGGTTTGTAGTTTTTTATCTTTATACAGTAGATTCCACTTATTTGCATATCGGTTTTTAGCATAATTTGCTTATATGCATATTTTTATACCACACAAAATCATTTGCTACCAAAATATAATCAATATTTGCATAGAAAATCTTCCATGTTCTGGTTATTTGAATATAAATTTTCTGATTCTGCTTTCCATACATGATTAATTGACATGTTTTGATTTGTTGTGTGGAAATTTAAAAATAATTTTACCTATTACGTGTACAATTATTTTATTGCCGGAAAGACTTAATAAATCATTTTAGTTGTTTATTACTATGCATGGTTAATTGTCATTCACTTAATTACATGACTAACACTCCTTTACATCCAAATGGTTAATGGAATATACTAGTTAATAGCATATATTTTTCATGCACTTGGTGTCATTAAACAAACTTTATCTTTTATCTACTAATTATTTTGTACTGTTTCAGATCTTTTCGAGAGATTATCAAAAGTCTTCCCCAGTGTGTGGCTTGCTAGTGCTTTCAAGGGAGCGACCGGTGTGTGTCGCTATGTGACAGACATTACATACCACATCGCTAACCATCTCACCTGGCTGGGCTCGTTAAATAACATCAGGTCAAAGTTCACAAGAATTAAAGGAATTGTTTTAACTGGTTGGCAAAGGTAATGTTGTTTTCATATAACGTTTTCCTCTGGTTCAGGTTTTAAATACTGTATATCTTTGAGGAGCGGGCATAGGCTCGATGGGTCGAAGGATCTATCCTCCTCAGGGGATCTGTTAGGTAATTTCCCATTCCAACCAGTGATCCATGACTGGGGTATCCAAGGCCGTGGTGAGTGCTATCCTGTCTGGGGAAATGCACATAAAAGATCCCTTGCTGTTATTTGGCTAGGAGTAGCCTATGTGGTGGCAGTGGGTTTCCTCTGTGACCAAGTGTCGATATAACCGTGCATTTGACATCCAATAACCGCAGATTAATAATCAATGTGTTCCAGTGGTGTTCATTAAACAAACTTTGTATATCTTTGCCTGTAAGATGACCTCAGATATAAGACGACCACCTTATAAGTCTGCTCACTGCTGTTCATGTTTTATATGTTTTCTACCTTTTTCTGCAGATATGACCACTATGCTGTGTTGTGCGAACTGCTTCCCCAAGCCATCCCGTCTTTAGCTATGTGTCTGGCTATACTCGTTAAAGGTCAGTTCTACATTGCCATTGTTTTACACATAAACTTTGTTTGTTTAACGACACCAATGGAACACATTGGTTATTAACCAGCAGTTATTAGATGTGAAACGCACTGTTAAATTGACACTTAATCACAGAGGAAATCCGCTGCTGCCACATAGGCTACCCTTCTTCAAATAACAGCAAGGGATCTGTTATGATGCACGTTTCTCACAGACAGAATAGCACACACCACATCCTTTGATAGACCAGCCGTGGATCACTGGTTGGAATGGGAAATAACCCAACAGGTCCCCTGAAGACGATCGATCCTTCAATCCATCAAGCAGCAGGCAGATGCTCTACCGCTGAGCTACGCCCCGATCTTTGTTTTACAGACTTGTAAAAAAAGAATGTTTTTAGGTAGTGAATTGTTTTACTCAGCAATGTATGACTGGCACCTGCAAAAGTTTATGAATCGACGCCTGACCATAACTATAACTATATCAATAAATTTACTACCTTTCTTTTCAGGAGAGTTTACTCCAGAGGTGCATTCATCAGTCTCCCATCAGCTCAACTTCTCTTCCTCGCTGCCACTTAAACCATTTCACAGGTTTGAAGAATATTCTAAACGTGATTAAAATCTCATCTTGTGGTCTGTTACATTAAGATCTCATCGTCATGTCGAATTGACATTTTATTTCGGCCAATCAAAGCAAAACTGGCAAACATGAAAGCTTTTCGATTCATTAGTAATACCTCAGTCCATTTATGCCTCGATCCATTAGACTGGACAAGAGGATCTTATAGCCTGATTTTCTTGTCCAATATATACTCAATTGGATTCAGATCTGGGCTTTGTGCTGGCCAGATTATGGTGGCATCAAAACAGGGTCTGTTGTTGTCATTCAATGAACACAGGTCTCTTCATGGTTGCCTTCAGCACTGCATACATGTTCCAAGCATCCTTGCATCATGTTACAATCATAATTTTATTTTGTGTTCCGAATATTTGATGGGTTGTTGATTTATATCTGTCTAGCAGGTTTTGCTTAACTGTTTTCCTCATATAAATCTTAATGTCAGCTTAGTATGTTGTTTTATTGTTGTCAATATTCTTATACTGGGAAGGACGTAGCCCAGGCAAAGGTTTGAGAGGTCGAAAGATAAATCCTCCTCATTGGGCTATTTCCCATTCCAACTGGTTCATCAAAGGCCGTCATGTGTGCTATCTTATCTGTGGGAAAGTGCACATAAAATACTTCTTGATTATATTTGGTCAGAGTAGCCTACATGTATGTGGTGGCAGTGGGTTCCTTCTGAGACCATGTGTCAAAATAACCATGTGTTTTAACATCCAATAGCCGCTGATTATTAAAATATGAGTTAATATGCTCCAGTGGTGTGTTATTAGATAAACAAACTTTATCTTTTTGTCCTTACAGTAATGAAGTTCTTCCGTGTAACTTTCCTGGCAGTGTTGTATATCGTTTGATGTTGGAATGCTTGAAGCTGGAGTCGAGATATGATGAATTTCTGAACAATGACATGTAGGTGCTCTTGTTATTTCCACACACCTATAGGGGCGGGACGTAGGCCATAGGTAGAGTGTAAGTCTGTGGCGGGATGGGTCGATGGATCGATCTTCCACAGCACAAAACATTTTTATGGGCTATTTTCCATTCCAGCCAGTGATACACAACTGGTTTATCAAATTCCGTGGGATAGTGCACATAAAAAATCCCTTGCTGTTATTCGAAGAAGAGTAGCCTATGTTGTGGCAGCGGATTTCCTCTGTGATCAACTATTGATATAACCATGCGTTTGACATCAAATAACTGCCGATTTATAATCAATATGTTCCAGTCGTGTCGTTAAACAAACTTTATCTTTATCTGTTATTTCCACATACTTAACCCCACAGTTTCTGTGTAGGAATCTGATATTCAAAAACAATTTTGTATACTTGTTCCATCAAATACTGTGGTGTGCGCTATCCTGCTTGTGGGAAAGTGTACATAAAAGACACTTTGCTGTTGTTTTCAGCTGCGCTTGTCTTTATCATGTTTTTTTTTATATTTGTAGGTACATGGCATGGATGAATGACTATAACATAAAGCGAAACTTCATCAATATGTTGTACATTGAACCTATCGTTGGAGAATCAGTCAAGTAGGTGTCATTTTATTTCTGGTCACCATCAATCTTTATGGTCGTCCACACCTTTCCAACAGGACTTCAATTTTCCAATAGTCAGTTTCCATTTTATGTCGAGCAACATTCCATCTGCTCCAGCATATATCACAACTTCTGAGATACTTTATGGCATAATCATTATATACCGTTTTTTATGCAACAGCATGCTCTTCTAGCCTTAAAGTTGTTTATAAGGGTTATACCATCCATGGACAGGGGAAAACTTTCAAAAAGTATTATTGCAGTACCATTCTTTGACCCGTTTTACACTTTTTAATTGTTTCAATTAGAACAGCGGACAAACAATATGGCTCTGTTTACAATGAGTGCCACCGGTGAAGCATTATACGCTTATCTTTCGCAAACACCTGGTATCATCACTGCTTTGACAGTGATTCATGAGTACATATCTTGACCCTGTCACAATATTCCTTGGACTCTGCTGCCTTGTGCAGATATACATTTAGCCATGTCAATATTTTGTCGTTTAGATTCTTAATAAAAAGATGTAACTACATCAAAGTATGGTTGTGCCACATACCGATTGCATTTTCCTCTCTGTTGACAGGCTTTTAGACAAACTTATCGACCTGAAAGCTGATCTCCAAAAGGAACTTGCCGTCATTTTCTATGACAACACAGGCACTGAATGGACACAAGTTGTTTTGTCACCAAAGATTCGAAAGATGTTGGAGATCGTAGAAACAGGACAGAGACTGTTAGCTCAAACCAATAGCAGTCAAATGATGTCATGACACAGGCGTGATGTCGTTGGAATAAACAATGAGATGTTGGAGATCGTAGAAACAGGACAGACTGTTATCTCAAACGAACAGTAGTCAAATGATATCATAACACAGGCACGATGTCATGAGAATAAACCATGAGATGTTGGAGATCGTAGAAACAGGACAGAGACTGTTATCTCAAATGATGTCATAAATCAGGCACAATGTCAGTCTCGAGATAAAACTCTTCAAAATCAGTAACATTGAGATATTGGCATGTTCATATGGTTACCATACTGACCTAATCAGTGAGATGACATCACAATAATAAATGAATGTATGCTCATAGCTGGTAAACCAAATGATCTGAGAATAATAGTTTCTGGCACGAGTCCTTTTGTAGATGGTTTTTCTGACACTCGTCTCAAGAAAATCAATCAAAGCGAGCCCCATGGATTGATTTTCTTGAGACAAGTGTCAGAAAAACTATCTACAAAAGGACTCGTGCCAGAAATATTTTCTAGTACAATCAGTCTAATAATTTTAGTATAAAAAGCAAAATACATTGCATTTGTTTCTCCAAAACGCTTTGGTGTGGTGACATCTCTCCGTTTAGCCTACGGAAAAGTTATGACGTAAAAGGTAGCAACGGCCGTCTACCTTCTGAGCAACGAGACCAAACAACCAATGAAAAGGGCGGATTAGCGTCTAGGGGACGTGTGCTAGACGGTTTTTCTAGCACCCCTTTCTAGCACCTTTCTACGGGTTGATTGTGCTAGAATGTGTTTTCTGCAACATCATGGAATACGTTCTTCTATACATTGCAATAAACACAATATCAGTGCTATTTTGGTTCTTGGTCAAAACAATCAATACATGATTGTGGAGTAAACAGTCCATTTTCCACTTTTCTAATAAGACACGCAGTGTAGCTATTTGGTCGGTGCAAGATTGTTGTTTGTGACAATCTGCTGGTTCAAGATACCTTTCTTTAGTAGCCTTTAGAATAAAGTGTCCATGTTCCATGCAGTCTTCGGGTATAGCGTGGGGTAGCTCAGCGCAATCTTGAGCGTCCGCCTGCGGGTCGATGGGTCGAAGGATCTATCCTCAGGGGACCCGTTGGGTTATTTCCAACTAGTGATACACGACTGGTCTATCAAAGACCGCGGTGTGTACTACCCTGTATGTGGGAAAGTGCACATAAAAGACCCTTTGCTGTTATTCGAAGAAGTGGCAGCAGCGGGTTGTCGAGCTGTGACCAAGTGTTAATATAATCGTGCGTTTGACCGCTGATTAATAATCAATGTGTTCCAGAGGTGTCGTTAAGCAAACAAACTTTATCTATTTGATCGGTGCAAGATTGTTGTTTGTGACAACCCGCAACAGTCTCCTCACCTCTCCTTTCATCCTCTCAACCAGGTTACTCAGTTACCTTCCTTTAGTAGCCTAATAAAGTGTCCATGCATGTTTCCAGTCTTCAGGTACAGTATTTGTTCAGTGTTCAGGATTGTTGTCAAATAGTAGGAAGATTGCCAGGTTTTCGCGAAATGTGAGCGTATCCTGCTTCGCCGTTGGCACCCGTCGTAAGCACAGCCATATGGAATACCCTCCTTAAGTTGGTTTGCCATATTAATTGTCCTTGCTTTAGTGAGTAAGTACAAAAGATTATAAAGGATAATCCTGCCGCGTGAATTAACACAACTAAACCTAATACTAAAGGTTCGATCCAAGGCGGTGACTAAGTTGTACGAGTCTCTTCAAATCGAATTATGTGGCCCCGTGCATGAATCTCATAAACCACAGTATTATGTAACTGATAAAATTGCAGCTGAAATTAGGTCATTGATAAAAGTTTCAAACACTAAGTATGCCACCTATATGTAAAATATTTTTTACTCAGGATTTTGCTAATATTATAGAGTACATAGATTTATAACTGCAATGTCCATTCATGCTAATATCTAGATATTGTGTGTTATCCGGTTCATGCATGGGGCACGGAATTGTACGTGTTATTTTAATAATTTAATTTTTTTTACCATTGAATACAAATATGTGGCTATGTTTCCTTTCCAGGGATGCAATTAATTAGTCGATCTGTTTGCACTTTTGAAATAAACGTGGTCCTCTCTCCTAAATATTTCCTGAGGCCATTTAGAAAAAAGCATTGAATCATGCTAGTATAAGTATTATAATTATCTGGTTTGATATTTTCTTTTATTTTATTTTGCAGAAACAAACAACAATCTCTGCGAAGGCATATTCAACAAATTTCCAGAAATATTTTGCCGTGTATCAAACGACACGAAGAAGAGATTTTACCAGTATTTGGAATGTAAAGTAAGCTCTCAGGCAAACCAAGGGGATCAAGATTATCCAACCCCCTAACCATTTTTTTTTTTTATTTGTAGTCAGGAATTTTTTAAATGATAAAATAGATCCTTTCAAAATTAACATATGGTGGATCCGCTTTCAAAGTATCTGGATCCGTCATGAAACTTGATTGTAGCTATTGAGTATGTAAATGGTCTACTTAGTTATTGATCACAAAAGCCTACAATTCACCTATAAATTTGACTGTAGACCAACCTTGTAAAACACCCCTCTAAATGAACCACGTGACACACTTTAAAGCAAATTATCACTATAATTATTTAAAGAGAATAGATCGCCTATTTTGGCGCACATGTATAGTAACATAATTACTACAATCCATACCCGCTGGGTTATTTCCCGTTCCAACCAGTGATTCACGATTGGTCCATTAAAGATTGTGGGGTGTGTTATCTTGTCTTTGGGAAAGTGCACATAAAGATCCCTTGCTGTTATTCGAAGCAGATAACATGTGGCGGCAGCGGGTTTCCATTGTGACCATGTGTAGATATAACCGTACGTTTGACATACAATAACCGCCAATTAATAATCATAATCTTGACATTCAATAGCCAATGTCTTTTTTCATGCTGGGGTGTCGTTAAACAAATCCATCCATTCAATGTGTTCCAGAGGTGTCGTTAAACAAAACAAAGTTTATTTTACAATTCATGGTTTAGTTTGATGATAAATTCTATTATTAGATTCGTGAAAAGAGTCTACAGACGTCTTGGAGCAACTCTTCAGTACAGAGAATGGAAACTCTCCAGGCAAGATCAGACGACTTTAAAATAGAAAGACAACTAAGAATGACCATAGAGGACTTGCAAAAAAAGGTTTCACTTTCAGAAGCGTCTGCTTAGTTATATATTTGATTGATCAGTATGCCAAAATAATTTTACTTTAAAATATATATATAATTTAAATTAACACATTTTGTGTAGGGAGTGGGGACATGGTATTGAATAGTTGTAAAAAATGTCTATTGCCGCCAAAAAATGTGCAATAATTTTTTATATTGTAATATATAAAGCGTATCTTAAACTATAAAATAACACAAATATTACAATAAAATAGGCAGTTAGTAGTGATCTACAAAATAAGGGAAATCCTTTTCCATCTAGACCACGGAAAATGCGTGACATCATCATTCTAACAGGTCAATTAATGAAAACATTTTCATATAACGACTATTACTTGTTTTATAGATATATTTTTAACAATTTCTGGGAAAGCTTGTATCTCACATGGGTCCTTTTGAAATCTCGGTCTATTTTTGTATAATTTCATTATTATTGTTTTAGATTAATATGGAGTTGTTAATCACAAACAAACGTTAATATAGCAATATCGGCTTATGACCATCCCACTTTAAAGACCGTCTTATCTCTTTCTTTCTTTTTTTATTTCTTTTTTTTTACTGGAGTGGGACGTAGTCTAGAGGTAGAATGTCTGCCTGTGGCGGGATGGATTGAGGGATCGATCCTCCACAGGGAAAACATTGTATGGGCTATTTTCCGTTCAGTGGTACACGACTGGTTTATCAAATTCCGTTGTGTACTATCCTGTCTATGGGATAGTGCACATAAAAGACCCCTTTCTGTTTTTCGATAAGAGTAGCCTATGAAGTGGCGACAGCGGGTTTCCTCTGTGAGCATGTGTCAATATAACCATGCATCTGAAGTCCAATAACCGCTGATTTATAATCGATGTGTTTCTAGTGTCGTCGTTAAATAAAACAAACTTTACTTTTATCTCTTTCAGGTGAAAAGTATGAAACAAGAAATGGCAACGAAAGATAACCAATTGCGGTTTTTATCAATAGAAGGCAACAGTTTAGAAAAACAGCTCCACCAAGCACGGCTGGACCACAGACAAAACAACGAAAAACAGACCAACTTCAACATAGCTAACAACAACACCATCATACGTCTGCGAGACAGACTTGAAATGTTCAACAATGATATTATACGCATGAACGAAATGATAAGAGCTGTCCTTGGTGAGACAGCAACACAGTACAAAAGTGATCCGGAAAATGTTAAAGTTTCTGTCCTGGAAAGCAATCTTAATCAAGTCCTGCAAAAAGCTAGAGATTGTGTGGACACTGTGAGTATATCTGTTGACGACAAGCAGGAAATATCCAAGATGCTTTTACCTGAAGATCAACATAGTGAAGAAGGAAACATTGTAGACGTAGTTAAAACTTATGTGGAGAGAGAAAGAAAACAGAGAGTTAAATTCCTAACAGAAATTGAAAACATGTTAGGTTCACTAAAAGGGAAGCCAGCGTCAGGAAAATCCAAAAAGAAGAATGTTTTTTTAAATAGTCCAGATTTGGATAACAGACACATAGCCCATATGCTGGCCATGGTTCGGGTAGAAGTTGAACACCTGAACAAGAAACTAGCATGGAGGGACTCTGAGATCAGCAAACAAGCATGGGAGATTGAATCTCTCAAACAGGTAGATGGTCAGATGTCGCAAGCACAAGAACAATCGTTACAAGACAAGATTATACTCGACTATATTAGCACACAAAAACAACCTCGAGCACAAGACATTGTACACGATACTTCCGACCAGTCTCCGAATGGTGATAGCTTGTCGACTTCAAACAATATCAGTTCTAGGTACCTGATAGGACAGCAGAATGGAACACACAAAACACAAAATTTACCTTTATACGAGGCAAATGGGTTTCACCATCGAAGAGTTAACATGATGAAACTAGATAATAAATAAACTAAATCGAAACGTTTATTGTGGTAGCAATATTTTCCCCAATTTAGCTGTTTATACAATAATATTAAAATATTCAAACCATGCATACCTACTATGTTTATTAAAAGGTGGCAAGCAAATCAGCTTGCTATCGACCAACATAATGTATTTATGCAAACCACCTTAAATAAATTTTGTTTAACGACATCCCAGCACGAAAAAAAGGCATCGGCTATTGGGTGTCAATATTACACCATATATTGATACCCAATAGCTGGGGTGTCGTTAAACAACATTTATATATACCACCTTATTTTACTCATGTAAACATTTATATTTTTTACTTTTACACATTAAAATATTATATTTCCCATGTATTGTGACTTCAACCGTTTTTCTTAGCTCAATGTGTATAGGACTTGAAATGTTGTTTCCTGTTCCAACCAGTCGTCCACAATTTGTATGTTAAAGGCACACATCCGAGTTTGAAAATGGATGTCACAATACCTGAGCATTTAACGTTTGTTTGTTTAACGACGCCACTGGAACACATCAATCATAAATCAGTGGTTATTGGACGTCAGATGCATGGTTATATTGACACATGGTCTCAGAGGAAATCCACTGTAAAAGTAAAGTAAAGTTTGTTTTATTTAACGACGCCACTAGAAACACATCAATTATAAATCAGCGGTTATTGGACGTC
>JAUTCZ010057750.1:0-10190 GCA_032273805.1 Melanodrymia brightae | reverse complement strand
CTACAGATGCGATAAAAGATGAAACTGGAAGCCATCTTGGACGCCATCTTGAATTCCCGGGTTAACTCAAGGGGGATTTCCGTGGACTTTTGATATGTTATTTATCATACTCTTAGGCATCTTTCATGAAATGTTCAGCTTGTTACCAATTTGTTACAGGTTTGGTGTTTTTTTATGCTATTGCTCTTGGCCTAAAAGCAGAGTTGTCTTGTCAATAGTTTTAAATTAGCAGAATGATGAGTGATTTAGTTGTTTATATTTGTGTTTACAGACCATTCTCTTGTCAGTGTGAAGCTGCCAGGTACAGAAGGGAAAACTCACATTCGTCGCCGTACAGTCGGAATGATTGACATGGGTGGAGGCTCAGTACAGATTGCATTTGAAGTCTTAGATGAGGTGTGTAGGTCTACACCCAATGGAAAAAAACATACTGACATCAAATCTTGTTTTGAGCAGAACTTTCTATAATGATGATAAAATCACTGTGTGTTACAAACGACAGAAATATTAATAGCGTAAATGTTTTTGAAAATGGGTCGTCAAATGTGGCTGATGAACAAAATTAAAATTTGTTGGAAGTGGTGACCTATCATACTGTATGTGGATGCCTTTTCAGGCTCAAATCCAGGATTTGCAAATGGAGGAGTAAAATAGAAAACAAATCTGTAATTTACCAAATAAAGAGTGGTGGGGGTATGGCTCTTGTGCCTCCCTAAATATGTGCCTGCTTTTTATTATTCCAAACATAGATCAAGTTTGTTTAATGAGAGTACTGAAGCACAGTTGGTGATTTCAACACATGATCTTTGAAGAAACCTATTCCTGCAACATAGGCTACTCTTTTTTTTAACATAATACAGTAGATTCCTCTTATTTGCATAGCCCTGGTGCATGAAAAAAAAATGCCATTAACCAGTTTATTTCATTAACCATTTGGACATAAAGGAGTGTTTTTCATTAAGTTAATTGCAATTAACAATGCTCAGTAATTAACAACTAAGCAGATTATGTAAGTCTTTCTGGCTATAAAATAAGTTACAATACATAGAACAATAATTAAACAATGTATTACACAAAATTCTTGTTTACATTTGCACAAGCAATACAAAATATTGTCAAATGCACATGTATGGAAAGCTGAATCACTAAATTTATATGCAAATAACCAGAATATGGAACATTTTGTATGCAATTATCAGTTATATTTAGTACTGCTTTGATAGCAAATGGTTTTGTGTAGCATAACGATATGCATATAACCGATTTATGCTATTAACCAGTATGCAAATAAGTGGAATCTACTGTAGCAGCAAGAGATCTTTTTTATGCACAACAATGGATAGCACAAAGCAATTTTTCATAGACCATTGTTTGGAACGGAAAAACTTCTTTTACTGATGTGAATTGATCATTGATCCTCAAACACCTCAGGTTAATGGTAAAATAAAATGGCTATTTCTTGCTCTGCCTAAGTACAGAATGTTTCTTATGTAGTGTATTAATAAACTGTTTGGCTGCACTTATTAAAAACTGGCACAAATAAGCAACAAAACTATCGAAGTATGAATTCCCATCCCGCTAGAATTCTTATGCCCTATGGGTGGTCATTTACTGTTGCTAACTTCATATCTTTGCTCCCCAACTCACAATTTTATTTCTATGCGCCTATAATATGCTGATTATATGTAAACATTTATCTGTGTTTCCTGATTTTGACTTTCATGTGTATTAATGTTGTAACAGCCAAGTCTTCCAAAACATCTGATGGCTGAGATTAACTTGGGTTGTGAGGACTCCGATGTCATCCACACATACCTTGTGTATGTGACCACATTCCTTGGATACGGTGCCAACTCGGCCAGAGAAAGATACGAACAGTTACTCGTCAACAAATCATCCAACGCACAACATTATACAAGGTTTTAAATGTTTCTTTTTATTTGAGACATAGAGCTATGTATTTTAAAGATAAAGATAAAGTTAAGCACAATATTATACAAGGATTTAACATGTTTCTTTTTATTTGAGACATAGCTATGTATTTTAAAGATAAAGATAAAGTTAAGCACAATATTATACAAGGTTTTAACATGTTTGTTTTTATTTGAGAAATAGCTATGTATTTTAAAGATAAAGATAAAGTTAAGTACAATATTATACAAGGTTTTAGCATGTTTGTTTTTATTTGAGAAATAGCTATGTATTTTAAAGATAAAGTTAAGCACAATATTAGACAAGGTATTAACATGTTTGTTTTTATTTGAGAAATAGCTATGTATTTTAAAGATAAAGATAAAGTTAAGCACAATATTATACAAGGTATTAACATGTTTGTTTTTATTTGAGAAATAGCTATGTATTTGAAGATAAAGATAAAGTTTGTTTCTTTAATGACACTTCTAGAGCATACTGATTAATAATCAGTGACTTTTAGATGTCAAACATGCAGTTATTTCAACACGTAGGTATTGATCTAACTTAAATTGATGCGACAGTAAAAGATAAAGTTTGTTTGTGTAACGACACCACTGCAACATATTGATTATTAATCAGCACTTATTGGACGTCAAACGCACGGTTATATCGACACTTGGTCTCAGAGGAAATCTGCTGCTACCAGATTGGCTACTCTTCCTTGAATAACTGCACATTCCCACAGACAAGATAGCACATACCACGGCCTTTGATGGATCAGTCATGGATCACTAGTTGCAATGGGAAATAACCCAACAGGTCTACTGAGGAGGATTGATCCTCAGGTGGACGCTCTTGTGCTGAGCTACACCCCGCTCCTTGATGCAATGGATTATGAAATTAGCATTACATGATAATACACAAATATTAATGAACGTTTATTTACATTTTACCTATTTGTTTCTAGAAATTATTAATTCTCCAGGCATTTGTAATAAGATATCTTTGTACTGTTTTAGTTTGTCGAGTAATGTCGCAAGGCCCATTCCAGACCCGTGTCTTCCGGTGAACATGCCACTGAAGAGTGAAGATGAACAAGGCAAAAAGCAATATTTTGTAGGAACGGGAGAGTTTGACGAGTGTGAAAGATCTCTATATCCGTTATTGAATCTGTCTGTTCCGTGCCAGAAAGATCCCTGCTCAATGAATGGAATTAGTCAGCCAGAGATCGACTTTTCACGTTCCACGTTCTATGGCTTCTCAGAGTTCTGGTACACCATGGAGGATGTTTTCAGATCAGGAGGAAATTACGGGCACGACAAATTTGAACATAGTGCTCAGGTATAGACAACATGTAAACAATAATAATAATCCTGGTTTGTGGTGCATTGGTAGTAGTGTTGGTATAAACTGTGGGAATTTCCTTTTAGCTCGATTGGTAGGTTTCTGGACTCACACACAGAATCTCAATTAAAATCAAACAGTTATAACTTATTTACATGCTTATATCCAACTAAGGTTCAAGCATGTCTGTCCTTGACAAGCAGTCCAGCTGCCTTGACTGCCTTCCCAAAGGAGTTAGTGTTGGTTATTCCTAAACAGCAAGGGATCTTTTTTATGAGGGAAGTACACATCACCGCCTTTCTTACCCACTGAGACTAGCAAAGCACTCACTAGGGTTGAAGCCGGTAATGCGATGAAAAATACCGTCTCAGCAGGATTTGAACCCAAGAACTACTAGTCTTGGGCACATGACCGATCTTATCAGTGGACATCGAGTTATTTGTTATATTTGGAGCTGATGACATCACACTTCACCTATAGGAAATGTCATAGACTGTGTTTCTGTCAGGTCATTTCTGTTATATAATCCCTTTTTTTCACTGTTTAAACAATTTAGCACATTGTAATAAATAGAATACTATACTCGTTCCCGTCAGAAACTATTTATTTACAACTCATTTGTTTTCAATTGTATATTCACTCGCTTCCGATCTTGATGTACAATTGAAAACACACTCGGTCTTTCACGGGATACATTTAGTATTCTACGTGTCCCATCTTTGTCACTGATATCTTCAGCTTGTAAAGATTGGAATACACAATATGATAAATGAATGATGGTTTTGTTTTAGGAATTTTGTAAAACTGATTGGTCTACACTGATGAAGTGGTTCAAAGGCAACCTCTACCCAAAGGCTGATAAAGCTCGATTCAAGTGAGAAAAGTGCTTGTTATTAATACAGTGCATTTACAGCTTAATATTTTGTATTATTGTTTTAATGTAAATTATATGCCATTCATAAGTTATTTAATTAAAATTAAACTCTATTACCTTCTATTATTTCCATATCTAATGAAGCCGAATTGTGGGTCATGTCATCAGTCATGTTCAAGATGGCAAGAACTCTCAAACAATTTGACTGGTATCAATCATGTTCTATCATATCACATTCATTTAATGTTAGCTGCCATCACCAGTCTAGCAAGTATTCGTGATATATTTGACTACATATCGCTTGATGTCATGTTCCACAGAATATACAGATTACTGTTCATTTGTTTAAGTTTGTTTTTTAAGGCTTGTAACAAATAGAATAGTAAACCCATTATAGATCGTTTTTCTCTCAACTCGTGTTTTCCATAAGTATTTAACTTGCTTTTGCTCGTTAAGATACATTTGAAAACCACTCATAAGATAAACGTTCTCAAACAGGCATTCGTGTATTGTTCTCTATATATCTGTGTATTCTTTCCAGATTCCAGTGTTTCAAGTCTGCCTGGATGTCCACAGTATTTCATAAAGGTTTTAACTTCCCAGATACCTATGAGCACCTGAAGTCTGCTCAATTGATCAACAACAAAGATATTCAGTGGACTCTTGGTGCACTGATATACCGTACCAGGTATATACCACTAAGGTGAGTTTTTGTAATATATATATATATACAGTATATATACACACTATTGTGTAATCTTCAGGCTTACAAAAATCATGTAGAAATCTTTGATTAAAGCAGCATATAAATGACATGGAGTTTTCGAAATGACAGAAGAAACATTGCCAACTGCAGGTAATCCACAAGTCAAATGATTAAATATTTCCTAGGATTTAATTGGGTAGGCTGCAGAGCTTGTTAAAAGAATGGAGAGCCCAAGTGAATGTGTGAGTGGGACCATATTTTTGTCAAAGAGTTTGAAAAGTGCGGGCTATGGCTTTGTTACCTCCCTTTTGTCAGCCCGTGAATTGTGCACGAATATATGTCTTTAGTTTGTAAATAATAAAGGAACAGATTGTAAAAAACAAAAGCCACAATAATTTCTTTCAACATGGCTTGGTCTCTTAAATTATTGTAAAACAATCCCGTTGTAATTTTGCAACGTAGAAAGCTTATCACAATCCGATATTATTCCATTCCTGGTTGGTTGGTTTGTGGGTTTGTGGATTGTTGGACTTGTTAATAAAGTGCTGCAATCTGAGTAGGATTGGTTAAATATATTTCCTAAAAGGGGGAAATGTTCTAATATTTCTGTGTCTTTGTATTCTATCTTTTAGAGAGATTGAACGGTACCGTACTGTAACACACACCGAAGGTGTTCATCATCCATGGTACAGCGTGTTTTTCAATGAATATCTCATCCTGGTGTGCTTCGTGGTCGTCATAGCAGCCATCATTCTTTACATTCGACATCTCCGACTGTGTCCGCGGAGAACAGACTTACGATCGGTTCCATCAATGTCCTTTCTCATGATAGATGAGGATCAGATGGAGCAAGGCATCAGGACTACAGGATACATATACAATAACAGAGATTCATAATGCTGGCTCATATGTAGGCTTTTCTAGCACAACAACGTGGTACAACTACAAATGTTGTAGAGGTGTAACGATACAGCGGTACAGTACCTTATATTATCACGATACGAGGTCCACGATATGATACATCAATTCAATATTGTGATGCATACGTAACATGTTTAAATATGATTGCATTAGAAAATGACATATAAATATTTATTTATTTGCTGGTTGTTAACAGAAACATACTGAATTCTTTTCAGGTGACAATAAAAATCAGTGTTTAATTAAGCTTCTGCTTGTGTTATGGCTTTCAATACTTTTGGTTACGGTAATCTTTGTTCAAAAACTAGAACGAACTAGTTTACTATGAAAAGTAAAGTATGGCGATATGTATCATATGTAACATATAGCAATACGTATTGTATCATGACTCCTCGTATCGTTACACCCCTAAAATATTTATCAATTGTGGACAGTCTTTGAGTGCAATATCATGTTTTATGGACCCAAGAAAGTGATATTGACCGAGGTGGAAGGCTCGTTCATATCACTTTCTTGGGTCCATAAAACATGATATTGCCAGAAATGTGGTCCATAATTGTTTTATTACATAATAATTTAATATTAATTCCAAAGAGTCATTTTAAACACAAAGCTATATAATATTTTCAGCAGTACTGACGTCACGCATTTCTCTAACGTAACGTCACAAGCACAAAAAACCGGAAGCTGGTCAATATCACTTTCCATGGACCGGCGAGCCAAAATATCGTAATTTACGGAAGGTCATGTGACTGATTTTCAACCAATTAGAATACAGATATATTTTCATTATGTAATAATGTATGATATCTATGATCTGTGATTGTCATATCCAAGGATATGCAAACTGTTCAGCCAGATATTAACTGGGCATGCTCAGTTATATATGACATTGAGACAAATTATTTGACATTTACTTATTGGTGTTGTTTTGTTCTAGTGCTATTGGGTTGTACATTTATTTATTTTAGTTATCGGCAATTCATTCCGCAATATGGTCTGCTAATTTTGTGCATATATGTTTGCGTCAATTTCTTTAGAAGGGTGAAAATGGTATAGCTTATAGATTTTTAAAATGGGATTACGAGGATATTTAAGCAGTATTTTGTGCCCGTTAGATACCATTTATTACATAGATATGTTTTAAATCAACTGTTTGTAAGATAAATAGTATCTTAACAGGTACTTGTGGAGTATTTTATAACACTAATGCTATGATTTATTGTGCTAAAAGTATTTGCTACGAAATGCATATTGATAATTTAAATTTTGATGACGTTTTCCATTTTAGTTGGTTCATCATCTGCCATACGGGGAATATTTTGCACCCAGACTCATGATCATTCGACTTATTTGCATCTTAGTGATTTCTTCTGTTGAGCTAAATGTTCTCTACCAACTTAACAGTGGTTATAGAATTTTGAAATAATCTACTACCCCATGGGCTAGTGGTTATCAAAATTCACAAGCCATGATTGAAATTTAAGTAGCCCATATTTAAGACAATAATATTTTTAAAAACCTGAACAAAGAACATGTAACCTGGTGTAGCTTAGTAGACTATTAAAAAAATTATTCCTAAACAAAGTTAGGGGCCGAAGACCACCAGATTATATGCAAAGGGTAATTACTGAATTAAAGTGTTTTACTTTGGATGTTTTGACTAGCCATCATTAAAAGTTTTCTAGCCTGTGGATTTGTACGGTCCTTAAATTCAGTTGTCTGCCCCCGTATAATGCATAAAATTTTAATATTATTGCTGAATTTTGAAAATGTAAGCGCATTAAAAAAATCCTGGGGAAAAGCCTGTATATAGTAAATCTCTCTAAAGGGGCCGTCACATGAGCATAACTATATTCTTGAATGTAACTATGTTTTCCCATAATTGTAATTGCAAATTGCAATATTTCTGAATTCATCAATCATGTATCATCATTGGTGTCACTAGAATGTGTCTAATAATGTTGCAGGCAATATGGGTAAACTGACAACTCTTCATTTTTCATATTGTAAGAAAAATTATCAATTTAAGCGTGCATCATGTACAAATTATTGTATATAGTATTTAAAAGATTGTTTATTATCCTTTTGATGCCTAATATACAATCGAAAATGATGTGTGCTATTTAAGGTGACATTGTAGTTACAAAAATCATCAACAATAATGCAAGTATATTAATCATTGGATCCCTAATTGTTTAACAATATGTGTCAAACCTTGTATTAATATTGTAACTGTTATTTTTTAATCTGTCACATTAGTTATTTTACAAAGTACTGAGGCATTGAAGTGTTTTCTTACATCTTGTTTTCACTTGTCAAAGTTTTCTAGAAATCCACCGTAACCTTGTGATATAGATTACAAAATCCATTTATGTTTATATTATTATCATGTGCAAAATAGTCATTTATAGACCCATTTGATGTTTCTTCATTGCAATGTATATTGTAACAAAAAGTGTTTGATTATATTGTTAGCAGCAGTGGTTTATTCAGGCCCCTTGGAAAGCATTTTGGATGGGAGGGTTGGTTAGAGGACAACTGTGAACTGGTGGTGTGTGGGTGCATATAATAGGTAAAAACAAATATGTTAAAGAAGTGCGAAACAAATGTAATAAATGTATAAAAAATGAATTTTAAAAAAGTGGAGGCTCAAAACACCCCTCCCCCTGTCTCCGACGGTATTGATTTATGTAGAATTTTAAAACTGTTTATGCCTCTCATTTGGTACTCAATCAATATTTATATGATGCATTGACAATCATAACAATGCCTTTTGCATAGTTCCATTCATTTAGTATATACGCACTGCACTGTTGGTGGTTTTTAGAAAAGTGAACACTTACATAATACAGGGATGAATGGAAGTCAAATGCATTGCATAATTTTTTGGAAAATAATCAAGTAAACTTTTTCCTTTAGCATTATTCTATTTTATACTCAACGCTAAAAAAATAGAATATTAAGATGTTTAAGGAGGCATATTTGTTGACTAGCACACTAAAGATGAAAATGTTCTCAAATGTACAAACATGCAAGGGAAGGTGATGTAATTCTGTATATAGCAGTAACCTGGATGGATATACTTGCATACAGTGTGGGTGGTGTAATAAAATTGATGTATACATACATAGTAAATGGATGACCTCTTATTATGTAGTTATATTACTGGTAAAATCTCTGCTCATATAAACTTCCATGTGGTATTTTTAAAAGATACAGGTAGATAAAAAATAAATTATTCTTAGAAAACTGTCATTTCCCAGTAGAAACTTCCTAAAGAGCAATGATAACGTAACAGGAGACTTCAGTGGAAAATAAAAGGGCTGACAGGTTTGAATAACATAATATACTCATTCCAGCAAGATACGACATATTTACAACTCATACGTTTTCGTGAAATATGATTGCAAGCACACTTGTAAATAAATGGTCTAACAGAATCTCCATTTTTTTCTATATGTATGACATTTAGTGTTGTGTATTACACAGTTTTTAATTGTTATACATGTATTACACTTTGTGTATTAGTATTTATTACAGAGAGAGTAATGTATTACATTGTCTTTGGTAATACATTGACTGTTTTATTATGTTGCACATCACATTTTATTACAAAATAAATGTTGAAATATATCTGTTTTAAAGACCTTATTACACTGGAGAGAGGAAACGGATAGTGGCTAATGGAAAGTGATTTTTACCACAGTGTGCTCTTTTATTTTGAGCGAAACAATAGCTACTTCACTATGCATACATACATAAATTATGTACATTAATGCATCTATACATGCATGCATCCAAATGTACGTATGTAAGGCGCATTTTTCAGGTATGGGCCTAAGAAAAATGTACCCACATATAAATATGTACCGGTACGTATATACATACATACAGACATTGAGTTCTATCTAATGTCGTTTACCACTTCCGCTGGACTATTCCACGCTCAGTGTTATTGGATGTGTGGGAAAAATGCTAGTTCTATTTTTAACACAGCACAGTTTTTAGTTATCGCTCTCCAGTGGAATTAGGCTGTAAGAAATGAATTTAGCTACTAGTGTTATCTATAATATTAAATTTTAAATTATGATATCATATCGAATGGCACAATAGTGTGCATTTTGTTACTGTCTTTCATTGTTTCTAGCAGGTTACAGTCGGGCTGTAGACTAGAACATTGTGTAATGTCTGTTGTATATATGTTCGTTATATGGGATGCAATAATATTGTAAATATGTGTACTTTGTGTCATGGGAACTATTACAGCTGTAGTATGATATTCATACTTTAAATGGATTACTAAAAGTGGAATTTACTCCATGTTTTTAATGTATAAAATATTACGTTTGTATATACAGGGTTTGCCATGGATAGAAATTTTTGGGAGTCAGTGTGACTCCCATAATTTCAAAAAGGGAGTCAACAGGA
>JAUTCZ010057739.1:0-10190 GCA_032273805.1 Melanodrymia brightae | reverse complement strand
CCGCCCATAATGCATTTTAACATCCGTTTCCTGGATGAGTTCGCGCGCAGTACGCATGTCGACTTAAGTCGACATCGTTATTCAGAGCAAAGTTTGACGTTGTCGACTTAAGTCGACAGCGGTAGTCAGAAGGTTAAATGGTCACCTTTCTACCTTCCAAATCGCATAAAGTGCAATATGACCTCTGTTAAAATGTCACCTGCCTTAAGCGGTTACCTTCATACCTCCCGAATCATCTTATTAAGTACAACACAACCTGTACCAAGCAGTCACTCTCTTGGTTGGCTGCTTAATAAATGTTTTACTATTTCTGTTTTAATTTTTAAAATATTGCGCTACTGCAACAAAATATGCAATGCCTTAAAATACATACAGCTTTCTTTTTTGACGCTCCAGAAGATTTGAGCTCCTTTATTCTTTTCTCCTGTTTGTCATATTCCTTCATTTGCTCTTTTCTCTTTTGAACCAACATCTTTTTGAATATGACTACAAAACAAAAAATATAAATAAGTTATGTTTTCCAAAAACTAATAATTCTTTCAATTTGGACTCATTTCCCGCTAAACATCAGGATTCAGTCATATTGTTATAATCTGGCAAAAGACTACTAAAGATAATATATCTTATATTTAATAAATGAATAATCTTAGCAAATGATTATTTGTAGTAAATAATAGGTGAATAATATTCTATGTTTAGTGTAGACTACATAATGGTTAACAATGTTCTATTCTGTGTGACATACATATCAAGGGGTCGAAATGTTTGGGTACGTACCTGTCACAGACATGCAATATTTGTTGTCGACAAGAGCTTCTGCCTGAGGTTCGATAGATCGATCCTCCTCAGTGGACCTGTTGGGTTATTTCCCATTCCAACCAGTGATTCACAACTGATTCATCAAAGGCTGTGGTGTGTGTTATCCTGTCTGAGGGGAAGTGTACATTAAAGATCCCTGTTATTTGAAGAAGAGTAGCCTGTGTGGCGCAGCAGGTTTCCTCTGTGATTGTCAACCAATAACTGCCGATTAATTATAATCAATGAGTTCCAGTGGTGTCGTTAAACAAACTAACTTTATCTTTGTGGGTGACAAGTAGCAAAATTAAATAATTCTACAACCCATAATAGCTATGGCATGCTGGGAAAAGTTAATTAATTAATTTGAATATGTATTCTTTTCTAACTATATTTAGGTGAGTAAAAGAAAACAGTAAATGTCAGTTAAGACCAGTAAATGTTTATAGAATATTTCAACGGCTTTCTAGGATAGGCGAAATAATTTGAGTTCTATTTCCATTTGTTTCATTGTTTTAAAGTTTTATCTGTTTTTGAGAATACTGTAGGCTTATTATTTAGATAACTAGACCACTACATGGTGTTACAACAACAAGCTGTCAAATACACTCAAATATACAAATTGTGCTCGTTAAACTTTTCTTCATTTACCATAGTTTCCACGGTAATAAAACAGTTTCTGCATGTCGAGATGAATAATGTCTGTACACACGTTGTTAAGGAAACTCTGGTCATGAGATACGATCAACAAGGTCTTCTTCCACTGCTGTAAATAGCTGAAGAAAAATACAACTAGCTATGAGAACATACAGTGCATACATAGAGGATATTAAACAAGCTACCCAGTATTATCAAGTTTAAGTCCAGAGGTTTCCCCAGAACTATAAAAAGCAGAGGGCCCCTACTCCATACCTGTTTTTTAGTAAGCGCTTCGATTTATTGTAATGGAATTGTAAGCGCTTTAATTTATTTAAGGGATTTGTAAGAGCCTTAATTTTTTTGTCTGATTTGTACTCATGGATTTTATGTAAAATTTTAATATTATTGCTAAATTTTGAAAATGTAAGCTTCTTAAAAAATCGAGAGGGAAGTCCTGAAGTACCAAGTGAAATAATTTTCATTTGTAACGAACTTTAGTGTAATATTCTATTTATTACTCAACACATTTCTTTGAGAAACAATTTTCAAAACATATTTGAAATCGATCAAAGCTGAACATGTGATCATTAAAGACTTTCCTGTTGAGCTCAATAACATGTTTCTAGCTGAAAAATATTTTGATATAAAATTATTATGATCAAATCAACAAAAACCTACACATTATGAAACCCAAATGTGTACTCACTTATCCAACCAAATGACGGCATTCAGATCAAGATGATTCGTAGGTTCATCAAGAAGTAGGAGAGTCGGCTCCATAAACAAAGCTCTGAAATAAACAATTATTATTTATAAATAATTTGACATAAACAAAACAATTACATGTTTCAAGTTTTACCATGTTTTACCCATTAAACAATGGTCAGAAAGTTAAATATTTTGAAATTTAAAAATATATTATACACGAGAAGAGTCTAGAAAGTTACGTGAATTAAGGTCAGACTTAATCTTAACAACAAGCTTCCCACACAACTGGTTACTGTAATGGCATCAAAACTGAATGCATAGGAAGGAAAATAGTTTGTACTTGCCAGCATAAATTAAGTCAGGAACCAATGATAATTATTGCTGTCGAAAAAAAAAAGTTTAGCCAATGAAGTTGTTAGATAGGGATATCTCGAGAAATTAGTAGATTATTTCAATATTAAGTTACAATTATAATTTTAACAATTTTTCCCACAGACATACTTAACATTTGACTAGGAATATATGGGGGTGGGGGCTGGTGGTGGGGGTGAAGTTGGATCAATTACCTTGCAAGTGAAACTCTCATTCTCCAGCCTCCAGACAGATCTGTAGTCGGTCGTTCCATCATTTCAAGGGTAAATCCAAGACCAGACAGGATTCGTCGACCTTTAGACTCGGCAGCATCCGCACCAATAGCTATTAGTTCTTCATATACCTAGTAGTTTAATACAGGAAAAACAATTCTACTTTACTATACAGCTTAATATAAAGACCAATATCTTGGTAGTAGACCAAGCTCTAGGGACAGAAATAAAGATGGCACTCAATTCGGAGCTAATAACAGGCTCAATATCATTTCCACATTTTGTCCATGTGGCACCAAATTCCTAAACTTTGCTGCAAATTATTTTTAAAATGTTAGATTTCATTGATGAATTTTCTCCCAATTTTCTTAAAAAGATATGCATTTTTAGCTAAATTAAACACTAGGTGGGTGCATTTAGTACAAAAAGGACCTCGATATTGTTTAACTAGGCGTGCTTGTCCATGACTCATACGACATGTGGATAAAACAACACAGGATAACATGTTCTATAGTCAAAGACGTAATGAAGTGGTCACCACTTTCTATCTCGCAAATGATGATTTTATTAAGTGCAATATGACCTGTGTTAAGCAGTCACCTGTTGTAAGGGGTCACCTTTCCTATATCCTAAATACTCATAACAGTGACATATTACACATACATGTTTTAGACGTTCACTGTTTTCCATATTGCCAGAATTGGCTTCTTCCATCAGTTTCTTCTCTTCTTCCAACAAATCGACTCTCTTCTTGTCCGCCTTAAGTACAGAGTCTATAGCCTTCATTTCAGTTGCAGCGACATCTACATATAAAACAACAATAGCTTTAATATTGTCAGATTGACTAGAAAAGTTTTGGAGAATGAAACAAAGGGTTTTTCATGCTGAGATTGAGTTTAAATGTTATATATATAGGCATATATATTTTTATGCACCATTTTTTTTATTTCTTTAAACTTGAAGAGTTAGATTCAATATTTTCTTTCATTCAATCAAGTTCACTGTTAAAATTACATTACAATGCATGTACTTGAAACCATCTGCTATTACCAGTGATCCTATAGCACAAAACAACTTTAAAGTGAAGTTTTGACATTAAAATATTATTGACCTTCAATTGAAAGACATTTTGAAATCCATTGAATCTAACCAACAACTTCTATTTGTGCTGTTATAACTTATAGTATTACCTCCTTGAAAGAACAGGACATTAGTCTAGCTATTGCAAGCAGTATACTTTTGGTATATTTTATTATCAGGGTATAATCTAGACCATTTTTCTAGGGTCCCTTTTTGGAAAATTGGGAAAAAATAACGTGTTAGAGAGAAAAAGGGGAATTTCGTCATTTTCTTTATTCACGGTAGTCAACATCAGGATGTCTTATGTTGACTGGGTATTTTCCTTTTAAAAGAGTAATGGTGGGTTTTTTCATACTATAAAGTCATCTGTGCTGTATCAGTGTAAAAAGAAAAAAAAAGTTTTTTTTGTGAATTTGTTTTTCAAAATTGGGATTTCTTTTTTTCAAATTGGGAATTCCCACTAGGGGAATGGGGCCAGTAACCGGCCCCAAATTGTATGGTAGATTAAACCCTGATTATGTATAGTCTAAAGTTAACCACTCATTTAAATCCCAAGTTATCACATAGAAATTAAAGTGAATTACTCCCATGTTAAGCATGTAATTATTAATCACCTACGAGTATATAACTAATATATATTTTGGGAAAGATCTATCATTTGTACCACAAATAATCATGCAGAAAACAATTAAGTCTAAAAACAAGCAGAGTAAATTATAGAACAAAAAAACACTCTCTTAGTGTGTTTGAATTCACAAGCATTACCTTGTTCACATAGAAGAACATCAATGTTGGCAGGAATGTTCAGAGTACGGCTAGCAATATGTTTTAACAGAGTTGTCTTTCCATGACTAGAAAAAAGCAACAAAATTATTAAATATGGCTAGTGTTACATGTATGTGAATAATTTTTCACAAATTGTAAAGAAAATGACTATGCTTATAAAATGCTAAGGAAAAGCTATCTACCTAATTTTTATACAAGCTTGATAATTTTATATTAAAAACAAATCTTATTAGAACAAGATGCCATACAGATCTCAAACACGTGAACAGAATGAAACTGGTTTCTGTTTACTACAGTAGTACATTTTCACAAGCTTATGGTGAGAAATATTTAAAAGATTTATGATTTAATATATTTACATTTTAGATTATCCTTACCCATTTGGTCCCACAAGACCATATCGTCTTCTATTAGTTATTTGAAGGAGAGCATTTACAAATAAATCCTTGCCACGAGCAGATATACCGAAGTTTTCAACCTACAAAAAAAAAAGAGAAAGAAAGTTGTTTGTTACCTTGATAAACAAAAATACCATACGTTTGATAATAATTTCATAAACATGACCACCATTTCAGTATGTGAAGTTTGAACTATATTGATGAAAATATCAAATGTTTTTTATTAACATTTGTTTTCTGATGACATCTTAACCATAAACAAAATGCATAAAAAAATTAGACCTACATGTACCTGTATTTTACATTCATAACTACACAAATTCTACTCAGATTTTTCCTTCTGACAATGAATTCAGAGAAATTGCTGTGTCTTCTCAAAGCAACAGCAAATAATATGAAGTTGTTTTAATTCAGTACAAACCTTTATATCAAGCTGATTTTCCAAAATGGTTGCTTTGGTGGTCCGCTCAGCCTGGGAAACTGAGAATTGTCCAGTGTCGCCCATCATCTCAAGTTGCTGCTGGTATTCTGCCTATAAACAATTTATACACACATACAGTAGGGTGTCCATGAGTTCTCGGGTACTCGAGGGGTCAAACCAACAGGAGTTCCTGACATTTACACATGATACTAGACAGTAGACAAAAAATGGATTTGAAACTTAAAGAATAAAGAAAAATAACATTATTCATTATGAAATTAACAGACTAAAACATTAACCAGTTCTTTTTTGCACAGTTTAATCTCACAGAATAGCTGAGTTATCTTCTAAACCACTATTGGATAAAAATGGTCATCAGCCAATCATAAACAAGTTTACAAATACAGAAGCTTGATATTAAACTAGAGAGTTCCACAAGAAAAGTATGTCAATTTAATCGGTTCTGTTATTTCATGTATATGTAATTGTAATAGGGCAGACGTGCAGTTTTAGGCTCAGTATATACCACAGCCTTTGTTAACCAGTAGTGGGACACTGGATAGTGTAAGTGGTGCACACTTACCAAATGAGACTTGCCAAGTACTCACTACGGTTGGAGCCGGTACTGCAATTAAAAACCTGCCACGTAGAGCAGGGTTTGATATAAAAGGATGTACGTGTTAATAAGCTATAACTTACTAACTGCAGGGTATGCACTTGGGATATTTTTTGACTGGCCAATCGGGCCACTCACAGCAACACTTTGACTCGCCCGTACAACTTTTGAATGGCCCGCAACCGAATTTTGTTTAAAACAACCCCTTACTTAAATTGCACTTCAAATTTTCGGTCGCCACGCGGGCGACACGTGATAAGATTTTGACTTGCCTGAGGCTATTTTGAGTACCCATGGGCGACCGGGCGACCGTAAAGTGCACACCCTGAAAATGTATGGTAAATGTATAGCACTGACCTAATTGGTGTAATATGCATGGTAAATATGTATCATTGGTAATGTATATTGTTGACCAATAGATGCCATATGTATGGTAATGTATATTGTTGACCAATAGATGTCATATGTATGGTAAATGTATATTGTTGACCAATAGATGTCATATGTATGGTAAATGTATATTGTTGACCAACAGAGTATAACTTTATCACCATCCGCAAATATTGATATATTTATAAACTTGCAAGTTAGTTTCTATTTTCTTAATAGTTTATTAATTCGACTAAATTAGCATCTTTTGAGATTATTTGTATTAGGTTTATTGACTGGAATGAAAAATAACACATGTAATTATACGATCGTATAATTTCATAATTTTTTTCCTTTGCATACAGAAAGTAATAATTTCAATAGCAAATGATTGCGCATTCAGACTTAAATGACCGAAATTGACTGTATGTCGGATAAATATCTGATTTACAGACATGTTGTACATGCAAGTAGAATGATTCAATCTTTATACAGTAAAATATATGTTATACATGCAAACGTACATTTTTACGTATTGCAGGATTTTAGTGCTTTACACTAATTTTAATATCCAGTGAAATAAAATGTTGGTGTGTTAATCGTTTGATATCTTTATTAATGCATTGTCATTTAAATTTGTTTGTTGCAAAAAGAACAGTGTCGGGCGACAGGATTTCACTGAAATGATTGTTTGCTGGACGTATAAAGACATTTTTAGATATAAAACAATAATAACATGATGTGATCAGGGAAACCAATGAGAAGATAGCTTGCTGCTAGCGTGTTCAAATACATGGCGTACACTCGCTAGACTGGTGTTTGCACTTAACATTAAATGAATGTGATATGACAGAACATGACTGGTACCAGTCAAATTAATCGCAAGTTCTTGCCATTTGAACACGCCTCAGGTGACAACATTCACGATTCTCAGTAACAATTTCCAGTATGATTCATCACACTCCCAGTTTGTAGGATTAATTTCGGACTACATGCCAATTAATGCATGTACACATGCCGAAATCTAGATGGAAAGTTATGCATATGCTTGAGAAATCGATGCCAAAGTCTGAAATAACATTCGAAATGGTCGTAAGAAATGTGTTCAGACCGTTGCAAATTTCCATCAAACTAATAAACTATTAGCAGGTGCAGATCCTGAATATGTAGAGTCCACAACACAGGTTTTATAAAAACACAGTGCATAGGCTATTAATTGTATATGGACTCCGTCTAATTATTGCATGGCACAACATACCACAGTAAAAAATAAGCCATTTTGATGGTGCAATGTTTGGGATGGTAAATTATACAATGGCATTGAATGGATAGTAATGAATGATGACAAACAGGTGTCGTTAGAGCAGCTCACAGCGACACATGGGAATGTATTTCATGGCAGAACTTTCTCTTCTCCGACAGCAGATCCACAGGGAGCTACGTGGAGGAAATTAAACACAGAAGATAATTGCTATTTCAAACTGAAAACTAATCCTGTTTGTCTGCTCCCTAGTGATGGAGAAGAGAAAGAGAAGTAGTGGGAGGATATTAAAATGGGATATCAAATATATGATATAAACCACGGATGGCAATCGATACGAAAATATTGAAACTTGATCAAAATGGATTTAGCCGACAGCGTTTTAACGTCGCGAGTGAAAAGATGTATAATGGCAGCTGCAGACTGCTGGTGAATACAGCACACACAGGAGGATATAACTAACAAGACTAACATGTAGACTAGTTGTAGAAACATTTCCTGGGATAAATGGATTTTTATGTACCCTCTGCGGTTCGGGTACAAGAGAATACAGATGGTACATAAAGATCCATTTACTCTGAGAGATGTTTCTACAAAGAATTTATGATGCCGATATGTTTAACTGTATGAGACATATAACTGTCCACCAGACCAGGCCATATGCAGACGCAAAAGAATGCATATTTTTATGGTAACTGGAAATCTTCACAACAGTGTAGTGACAATTTAATGCTCCGAGCTCTGACAAAATGTTCAACAAATAACCGTATACCTACATACAGGCAGTTTCATTGTATAACAGATCAAAATAGTGCGTTTTACCATTAATATAATTATAGTTTCACTGCAGTGATGAGAACTGTTAATTTTAATCATTGTATATGAGTTTGGCATTAATTGAGATGACTCGACAATATCCAAGTTACAGGCGGGGTGAGAGAATTCGACTCCACATACGCAGATTTCGCAGGGTGTAAATGACCAATGAAATTCAAATATTTTACATGAAGGCAAGATAATGTCAACTACTTTAAAATTGATATTATTCGGGTGTCAGTAATTTTTCAATGTTCTAATGATATACTGGTAGCTAACAACTGTCTAATGTTGTGTCATATTGAATGTAGACACACAAGGATACAGCTAACAACTAATGTTGTGTCCTATTGAATGTAGACACACATAAGGATACAGCTAACAACTATCTAATGTTGTGTCCTATTGAATGTAGACACACATAAGGATACAACTAACATCTATCTAATGTGTCATATTGAATGTACACACACAAGGATACAGCTAACAACTAATGTTGTGTCCTATTGAATGTAGACACACAAGGATACAGCTAACAACTATCTAATGTTGTGTCATATTGAATGTAGACACACATAAGGATACAACTAACATCTATCTAATGTGTCATATTGAATGTAGACACACAAGGATACAGCTAACAACTATCTAATGTTGTGTCATATTGAATGTAGACACACATATGGATATTGAATGTAGACACACATAAGGATACAGCTAACAAGCGTTGCCAGAAGACATCAAGTCCATATGAGACGAATGAACAGAGAGATTTCTAAAGGTGGTCAATCAACATTTCTTCATGCAGTAACTCTAATATGTGATTAGTTTGTGGAGGAAATGTCTACTCTCTACCTCTGATGAGCTGCAAATACTTGTTAACTGGCTTGATAATCACAACGTGTGTTATAAGTCAATCCTATAGACAGGCAACTCTTCGGATCAATTCTAAATGTCTACAATTCTAAGCAACTATATCTCATGGAATTCAGAATGTGAAATATTTTCTATAAGATAAATGGGGTCTGTGCATCATTAAAGTTTGAGGAAAGAACAAACATTTAATACTATGAGGTAGAGAAATAGATAAACAGTGTGGATGATTTACTTGTCCATGTGAGTGAGTGATCGTATGCTCTGAATAAAATCATCTACGGCAAATGTATAGCGACATTATTCAATGTACTTAACATTCAATAAAGATTTGCTTTACTCCATCCAAATATTTCATGAACATCCGATTTATTCAATGTAGTTAACATTCAATATAGATTTGTATTACGAGATATGCTCCGGAAACCTAGATGCTTTCTATGGAGGCCAACGTAGATGTGTTCTATGGAGGCCAGAGTTCAAGATGTAGATTACAGAGACCTACTATTGGTGTCTAGCACACCACCTTCCCTACAGGTACCCAGTCATAAAGTGTGGTAACTTTATATTAATTAGTATAGGCGATATGCTGTGCAAACCTAGATGTTTTCTATTGGTGTCTAGCACACCACCTTCCCTACATGTACCCAGTCATAAAGTGTGGTAACTTTATATTAATTAGTATAGGCGATATGCTGTGGAAACCTAGATGTTTTCTATTGGTGTCTAACACACCACCTTCCCTACAGGTACCCAGTCATAAAGTTTGGTAACTTTATATTAATTAGTATAGGCGATATGCTGTGGAAACCTAGATGTTTTCTATTGGTGTCTAACACACCAC
>JAUTCZ010057728.1:0-10192 GCA_032273805.1 Melanodrymia brightae | reverse complement strand
CATGTTTCACTGTATAGCTAGAGTAATCAACCCTCAATTTGTATCTGTTGAACAACCTGCTGTCACGCATTACACACCACAACGTTCAACAGCAAGCAATCACAACTGGATTATTTTCCATTTGTTTTCCTCTAAGTAGAGAAACTCTCCACATGAAAGGCTTGATTGTAGATGAAGACAGGTAAAATCCTGCGACCACAGTCTGGCGCCATCCGCATTAACAGATCGGTTCGAGCTGCACCGAGCTATACCGCCATCAAAACAATTATTATATCCTCTGCAAAGTACGGGAATGAAAAATCAATGCCGTGTTGCAGTGCGGCGACCTGCAGAAAGATTTGTCTTTGACGAGCCGCATCTTCTGCAGCTTATTCCCTCTGATTGCATCTCTGCTCAACAAATCTTCTCTCCCCATGCAGAAAACGGGGGAAATATTTGTTTAAAAATTACTTCCGATTGTAATTGACTTGGTGCACGAAAAGTTTGTTTTAGAAACCTGTGTGGAATCGATCAGTTCTGGTCGGTGCAGGGAAAAGGGAAAAAAGCTAGGTGATTCGTGCATGTGTTATGCTTACTGCTAAATTTCTTTCATATTCCATAGAAACATATGCCAAACATAACCAGTTTTCGCATTCCACGCTCGAAACATAATTGTCTGGCCTGTCAGGTATAGTGTGGATATTTTATCAATTAGTGCAGTAATTTATATTTATTCTACCCAAAACAAGCCAGATTTTGAGCTGACCATACAAGCAAAAAATGCGCTACTCCAACCGGTTTGTTTATCCCTGTCAGTAAACTGTCACGGAGTAGGCAGTAGTTACAGATAGAAAAATTTTCTTTGTCAGATTTTTGTTAAAAGATGATGTATTTCTCAGATTCGTGCCTACATTAATGTTTGTGTTTGTAAGAAACACAAGCTGCAAAACGGTACAAGTCAGAGAACATATGAGGTCATGTGTTTCAAGTGAGCGCCCATCTGTTGGCTTAACACTGCCCGGCCACCAAAATAGCATAACATTCGGTTTGAGCTTTGTATGGACTTCTGTACAAACTCCCAACAGCTTGATTTCACTAGTTTATCCTGTGTGTGTGGTAACGTGTGTTATTCTTTGATAAAAATAACTGATCATATCGTGAGCATCCAAACATTTTCATCTAATGTTTAAAAAGAAAACATCCGTAATCTAAAATTCAGGGAAAATGCTGGGAGGAAAGGTCAACATCGTTGACTTGATTCCTAATTGAGTGGTGTAAATACGTACTAATACTTGTAGATATTTATTGTACTTGAGTAAATTAACAATCTCACTTGGGCAATCTTGAATAATTATCACAGAGTAAACATTTCTTGCGAAGAGAGATAACTCTAAAAATATAATCATGGGATATTCGGGTGTTGCACTTTATTTGCTTTTAGTAAATAATTTATGGATTTTTCTTACTTAATTTGACACTTTATTTATAAATTCCTGAGGATGTGAATTTATCTTCAAGTGGTATAGAATGAAATTTGAAAATTACATTTGATGGATCACCTTGTAGGTACCAAAATTAGCCATTGTTGGCTAATTTTTTAAAAGCTACTCTAAAACCTTTTATAATTGGTGAACAATATTTTGTGTAAATTAGTCTCTTTTTAAACATTTTATCTAAAAAATATTCCAATTTTTAAAAAATTGTCTAAGCAATTTTTTGTCAAAGTTGAGGCCTGAATTTTATTTGTGTCCTTAAAAACCACATATAATTTATAATTGTCTTAATACATCTACAATTAAATTTATATAACAAAATACTTCTTCATAAATATATTTAAAAATTTTATATAAAACTTGTTTTCATTTCAGGAGAACTTTGATTCTGAAAGTATAACTCCACCAACGACAAACCTCAAAGCGAGACTCAACTGCAACCTGAACCGTGGTGGACACCATCAAAGCAATGAAAGCTTTAACGAACACGAAGTCATAGGCAATGAGATTTCTCCAGAAGCTTGTGACAAATTTCGTGAGGTGCTACAGCACCGATGTGTTGACAATTCCCCGCGCAAAGACCCGTGCCGCAAGGACTCTGAGAGCAGCCTTGAACGGGAGCTGGCGATGCTGAATCAAGAGATGGAGGACATTCAGTTGGAGTGTCAGAACATTGTGGAGGCGCACCTAAAGACGGACCCAAACAAAGACGTTGTTAAGCTTGATCAGCAGCGCAGTCCTCGCATCGTGCCTCGCATGGGCACCCGACTGGAATACCTCAAACACGTGCAATCACTCGACCCTGCAGAGTTCTGGGCTCGGCGGGGTCTTCCTAACATGAACAATGTCAAAATGGGACAGCAGCAGCAGTCGCAACAACAGCAGCAGCAGGTCAAGAGTTGTGAGAAGGAGAAGGACACGTCGACGACGAGTGCGTATAACACCGGCGAGAGTTGTCGCAGCACGCCGTTGACGCTCGAACTCAATCAGACGAGCGACGAGTGCGATAAGGGTTTCAAGAACTCCATGTTGTGCTTAGCGCCTGCAGCTCTTAACAGTGTGCCGTCCTCCAGTGACACGGAGAAACAGACTCAGACCCCCACAAAGACTCGCGACTATTCGAGCAATGACAGTGGTCACGGTTACAAGGCCATCGTGCCCGTGTCACAGCGCGGGGAACAACAAGATGGTGTTAAGGGTAATCCGTCGGAGAAGGTTAGCATGGGAGAATCTCTACAAGACTTGTACATGGAATACGCAGATGTGATGTATACGAACCATGCAAACCTTGAACATACCATGGCTGTCCAGCAAAAACTCTTCCAACAGCAGCTGGATCAGAAATCGCGGTTAAAATCGCACTCGACAAATTCTTGTGGCCAGAACTCGCACTCTGGGGACAACAAGCAGGCGTCTGGCAAAGACTTGACTCCCTCAGACAGTGGTGCTCTCGAGTGGGTTGTCAAACGGCGGCCTGATGGCACGCGCTACATCACTCGCCGTCCAGTCAGAAATAAGATGCTGAAGGAAAGGGCAAAGAAAATTTCCGAGGAACGTTGTGGTATGACGACCGACGATGATGCAATGAGTGAAATGAAAACGGGACGTTACTGGTCGAAAGACGACCGCAAGCGACATCTAGAGAAAGCGAAAGACTACAAGAAAAAGAAAGAGCTGATGTTGAAGGCTCGGATGGAGACACTGAAGGAGAGTGAGGAGAGGAAAGAGACAAACATTGTGGAATTAAGCCATCGGAAAATGAACAAACACAAAGGCAAGAAGGTCTTTGATAACTTTGTGACCGTACAGGAGATGCTTGCCCACGGGAGTCGGATTCCCGATGGCAAGACGTACAATCCTCTTCTCTCCGTGACGACAGTATGATGTCGTCTGTCTGTGCACAGTTTATTTATTTGTGAAATGTTTTTGCATATTCGTATATATCGTGAGATTCGGGAAGAATATATTGTTGGTTGAATCTCAGCAGAGCTTGATGCCTTAGCGTGGAATCCAACACACCAAAGAAATAGAAATGTGATGCAGACGTCTGCCCCTTCTATTGGCGTCTGCCAGTTCTAGTTCTGTCCAATCCTTCATGTGCATAATCCTAATCATCAGTTATTCGCTGCAGGATTCGAGGCAAAATAGTGAAATTGAAAGATTTTTTCCAGAAAAATTTAAAATTTGGAAAAAAGTATTTCTAGTGCAGTTGAATCCCGTTGGCTCGAACACCGTCGGTGCTTGAGAAACTGTCCGACCCATCGGGTAGTTCGACCCAAGCATCAGCAACTTAATATAACGGTTTAATTCGGGACTTCGAACTTGGTTCGAGCATTACCATGTATTCGACCCTTCCGCGTTCGAGCCAACGAGATTCTACTGTATTTGATTGAAATATTTTAATAGTCACTTCATTTATCATTTTATCAGCTGAACTTATAGCCCATCCATTCCTTTCATCATCACCATTTGATTTCATTCTTCCAACTACAGTTGTATTGATTGCTTTAGTGGGATTGTAAACAAATTTAATAACTAGGCTGTTGTTCCATGCATTTCCACTTAACGTTCACATTGGTTTATACATTTTTCTTTGAATACATACATGTTTAATTTCCCGCATGAGTACATTTATAGATGTATGACTATAAATTAACATTGTGTACATTATGCATTTGTAGATGTTGAAAGGGAGAAATACTGGATGTCTTATGATTTCACTATATTGTCTGACCGTAGGACTTCGTAGCTAATGTGTTCCTAGTATATACATATATAATATAAATATAAATATATATATATACATAATTATATATATATATATATTGCATGGCTGTGTTACAACGTTGACGTTATAATGTTGATATTTGTACAGACCGCCAAGACAGAAAGTCGCAAAGTATCAAACAAGATGGGTTTTTTTCCAATGTTAAATTTCCATTTTATGTTCTATTACACAATTAACTGGTGTTTTCCCATATTGGGACAAAGTTGCCCACAGAATACTAGTATCTCATCTTTTAGAAATGTTTGTTCAATAATACCTACTTTTGACAAAAAGGCTTACTTGTACCTTACAGACTTACAAAAACCACGATGCCAAGACATTTGTTAATGGTTGACAACATAGGTTATCTCCCCTACTTTTTATGATAGTAAAAGGACGCCAACTTCATCTTGGTATTCAAAATCATGGAAATATTTGTATTGGTCTTACGTTTCAAAAATATTTTTAGTGTACATGTATTTTGTACTAGATTTAATGCAGATATTTTGTAAAATGCCTCCATCTTGACCAAGTGGTAATGGCATGGAGTAGTCACTATCATGGTAACCTGTTTTAGTCAGACTCTGACCTAGATTCTCCATGAACCGATCCATCTGTACTTTATTTCTCATATTTGCTATCAGTAAATGGGAATTCATTGCTTAGTATAAATGGGTTGACATAAATTATGGGCCTTTTACTAGTATTATAGCAAAGTTTGGGGATTTGATTTTAATTATAGAAAATCATATCAAATGTTTTGTGTAGTCATGAGTTTTTGGAGTTCAGAAGATGTCGATCGTTTTCAAGATCATCCACTCAACTCCTGAAGCCTGAATGTACTCGACTTGAGTACAACAGTTCTATTACAATAATTATATCGATATCCATATGACATTAAAGTAAAAACCATAGAAAAACATCTTGTTTGACACGAAACCATATTTTGTTGAGTTAGCACTCACTGCTGAATGCTTTTAACATAGTTGACCATTTCGCGGCCGATTGTATACAGTTCATGTACTTGATGATTTCAAATAGTGTAAATTGTATGGTGTAGAAACTAATTTATTCTTGTACAGCAATTAGCTTGTAATTACTACTTGTGTAATGAAGAGTGCTGCGATTGTAAACAAGTTGTATATTTGTACAGTCTGTAATGTTTTGTCTGCTCGTATTGAGAGGAAGGAAGGTGGGATAACTCTGCTAATTCGTCACTTTAAAATGCAGAATATAAATGATGTCTGTCTATATAAGTGTTTCGATTATGAGATGATGGGGTTGTTTATCACGCACTAATAGAAATACAAAAATATATTTCAATACATGTGTATATACAGTTAAGATGACTTTTTTTTTCGTTTACTATCCGGTACATCTGATTTGCTGACGCAATTTCACGTATGTGAAGAAGTCGTCACCTAATTAAGATAAGGTCGTAAGTGACAATGTAACACCATTGTAACTTACGACCGTATCTTAATTAGGTGACGAAGTGATCAAATCCTATCTATATTGTTCTTTGTCAGTCAGATGATCAGGATTTGTAAATATTAAAATAAAAGTCACCCTGTCAAACTTAATGATAAAGAGTTTAATAAAAAAAAATCTACTTTTTAAGAACTGCATTCTGCAACAAATTTGTCAAAATGTACCTTGGACTTTTGTCTTGTGCATCGCTATGACTTTAAACAAATGTTTATAAATTATAATTGTTTAGTGACCATCTCAAAATGATGGAACGTTAATGCAGTTTTAGTGTGGGTTTTTCTCAGTTCAACTTAATGGTTGCATTGTTCTGTTGAACATAAATGCAGTGCTAGTATGGGTTTTTCTCAGTTCAACTTGATGGTGTCATTGTTCTGTTGAACATTAATGCAGTTCTAGTATGGGTTTTTCTAAATGCGTATGTCAAAGTTGTGTATGTTGGTAAACAGCGTGCCTCTGTTTCACTTTGTTTCGTCACACTCTACCATTGTAATAAAAATTATGTGAATGTGTCCGATTCTGTGCCCAAACGTTATACCAGTGCATCATCAGTATATATTCTTAATATATCTCAACTGAGGTTTTATGTATCTAATTACTATTAATGTATAAATGAAGAATAAATTGAGAATAGAATTTCAAAAGTTATGTAATCACTATTCTTTACTTTAATGTCCATTAATATTTTCTATCAAAAGAAAACAAAATTTCTGAAAAAATAAAGATTATTATGTTTTGAAATTACTGCAGTAAGCGATCAACTATTTATACATAAAATGGTGAATGAGATATTTTTTGGCTTTTAAAAATATCTTATTTATACCGTAGTTGATCGCAATTAATTGTATAATAAAAAAAGAATACTACCATTTGAAAATACTGAAGAATTCTCAACCACAAAGTTATCTAATTGGTCTCGTAACAATGCTAACAGGTGAAAATGTTGCTTGAGTTCTTGCCAGCATGCAGTGATGAATCTCGCACCTGTGTTTGGTGTGACCTACTTTGAAGCTGCCTTTGTCAGTCTTGGTTTTTACTGCTAGAATCATCTAATGTTCTCTGTCTGGAGAAAATGAATAAATTATTGTTTTGTATTTAATTTTGTGGTTTGTTGTGATTTTATGCTTGTATGTAAAGATGTAAGACTAAACTTTGAATTGCTACATCTTCCTCTCTTCTTACACACCCGTTTGATAGAACTCTACTGGAGATTCATGGTATCACGTAGTAGTATTTAGCAGTATGCAACATAAGTTAGATATTATTTTTAAGACTTCTGATTGGCTACTTCATGGTGATCAACCAAGTAATACAAACTATGTACCTCGGATAGCATTTCAAAGACATCTGATTGGCTGCTCCAGTGACAGCCACAGCTTTCAGCATTTTGAAAGTACTGTATGTGGTAGTAACTGTTCAACTGCTGAGAAAGATCAAAGCTTTAAGCAGAACGGTCACAGTTGAACAATTTTCTATTCGTAACTGAACTAAAATAAAGCCAAACGTGGATCATTAAATTGAACATACTTCTATAATGTGTTTGCAATAATTACCACAGTCGAGATTATTCTCTACATTCAGAGTTCACACCCTTGATCACTTCTCAGCGTAGTATTGCATATTGACATAAAAACATCCAATGACACATTAACTCAGTCAGGATGGCGGCTCCCTGCTGGTCTTAGAAGCCGTCTGTTGGAGCCAGGATGTATCTCCGCGCAGGCCATTTGCGTGCCACAAAGGCCCATCAAAGAAGTGTGAAATCATTGCATTATAGGTAAAGCAGTAAACCCAGTAACGTTCTCTTTGAAGTGTGGAGTCCTCAAAAACATCCAGCTTGCCACACATTAAGACGGCAGCGTGGCATACATATTCAACTTTGTCACCTCATTAAACAGTTTTTCATATGTTCAGCACGTGCCTGCCCATAAAACAGTTATTTGTAATCATCTGTTGAAGAGAGATTTGTCATTCCATCGAAGATACAAACTTCAAAACTTTTCAACAGCTGTCTGTCTTGTAATATTGTGTATGGCAGTATGTAGGCGTTGTGGAATTTTGAAATAATCTTCTAGCCCATGGACTAGTGTTTACTAGAGACCATGGGCTAGTGGTTACTAGAGACCATGGACTAGTGTTTACTAGAGACCATGGGCTAGTGGTTTTCAAAATTTACCAACCATGATTGAAATTTCAATAGCCAATTTATTAAAGACAATAACATTTTTAAAAACCACAATAAATGAACCTGGTGTAATGGTAGAGAGGTATGTAGCTCAGTGCAAGAGCGTCCAACTGAGATTCCCGAGGTCGAAGGATCCATGACTGGGTCATCAAAGGCCATGGGGTGTCCTGTCTAGAGGACAGTGCACATAAAAGACCCCTTGCTGTTATTCAGTAAGAATAGCCAATGGGATGACAGCTGATTTTTCTGAGACATGTATCGACATAACCACGTTTGGCATCCAATAGCCGATGATTATTAATCAATGTGCTCCAGTAGTGTTAAATAAACTTTTTATCCGACTGTTCCATCAAGCTGGTTGTGAAATTGCTTGGATGTTTGTCTCCAGCACCTAACAATGTCAGATCTATATAGACAGTTGACCCACACTATATGATGTATGTTTACACTGCAGTAAACCTCTGATACCAGTTTTACAGTAAACCTACATCTACTAGTAACTACCAAACCATGTTTTTATTTGCAAATAAACCTATTATACTCTGTTAATATACAGTAAACTTGCTATTATTTGAGATTTATTTACCATAAACACATTGAGCACACCATGTAGATTTATGTCCATGTATGAAGGCATCTTGACCGTCCAGTAGTTGAACATCACTGATCAGTTGTCATCTCGGAGTTGATGAGTGATTTTTTTCACAAAGAGAGTTTGTTTTACAAACCATATAACAGGGTTGAGAGGTAATGCACATTTTATGGTTTAAATTTTTTTTAAATATTTAACGAAACCAACCAATGAACAATATTTGAGTATCTGGAATGTATTTATTGTGGTTGGGTGGGGGTAGAGGTCTTGAAGGCAATGTAGTACTACAGTGTACGGGTATGTATGACTAAACATATTGGATGGCCTCTAATACTCATAAAAACCTTTTAAAACAACTTAAACTGAAATGAATTAACTAATTACGAAAAATTAAGCACGAAAAAAAGAAATCGGCTATTGGTTGTCAGAAAATGACCTAAACTGGAATAGTACCACAACAATTACTGTAGACAATGTATCCTTGTAGTTCTGTTACCAAGTGTCGATATAACCATGAGTTTAACATCCAATAACCGCTGATTAGTAATCAATGTGTTCCAGTGGTGTCATGAAACAAACAAACTTTATCTTGTGTTACTTGTGTTAATGCCAAAACAATAAACTGGAATAGTAGCACAACAGTTACTTTATGCAATGTCTTCTTGCATTAGTATGTGCCCCTTGTGGTACTGTATAACACCAGACTTATACCATCATCTATCACCCAATACATTCTTTAAGGAAACCATTGGCATCTTGGTCAGGTCATTGAAGATGACAAAGCCATTTTAATGGATGTGTAACTGTAGAATGTATTTTACAGATTCCTCTACATCTGGACTCACAGAGACTGCAAGCTATTTGACAAGCCTATGTCTTCAGCTTTGATGATTTTTAGCTACATCACACAACTCCAATGGATTCTCGTTTTTGTTTTTTCACTTTTTGATGAAGGAATCTCTTTCATCATATGATAAGCTTAATTGAATTTCTTTTCTTCAGGCATCAAAGGATCAGCAAGTTTAGCTTGGACCAGCATCAGGACAATGTTGTTTTTTATTCTACCATATTGGAAGCCTCACCCAGTGCATCGGTTTCTAGATATTTTCACTATGTTTTCACAATTAAGACAAAGAATTCCATCAAAGACTTGAAGGCCAACGGATCTTTGAATCGATATTTAACTTGTATCACAGAAGTTGCGTTCAAAGGATACAGTACACGCAAGCTGTTGCCAAAGTAGCCAGCGGAAATAGATTTTTGTAAATGGTTTTTGGTAATGAATATTTATAGCAGGAGAAAAATTATCAAGACTTGATCTAGACGGCTAATTACCATAAAATTTGTTTAGAAAATAGTATCTTGTACCAAGTACATAAAGTCACGCCTGGTTAATGGCACAGGTACTATAAATATATCAACGTGATATTTTTTACTCAATAAAATATACTTGTTATTTAACAACACTACATGTATAAGATATCTTCGATACATCTAGAATTTCAAATATTGTCAAATTATTGTTTTAATTATTATGGGGTTCAGTTTTCATTAAGTGTCTGCATAAGTTTCTTTGACCAATCTTTAAAACAGCTGGGTCCAATACACTACAGAAAACAAGTTAGGGAACACGATTACAAGTGACAAATTTACAATGGATGTTTAAAATTTTAATACTAATTAAGTTA
>JAUTCZ010057717.1:0-10193 GCA_032273805.1 Melanodrymia brightae | reverse complement strand
AACAAGTTAAGGCTTGTTGTACACCATATTAAATTTTAAAGGAAAAAGTTAAAATATTGATTTCTTAATGTTAAATTCTTTTTTTATGCTAAAAATATTTTAAATAGAAATGAAAATTACAAAAATTGCGTATACTTGTAAAGTCTATGTAATTTATTACTGCCACGCTCCCACAAAAATACATTTAATTATTCTAGCATTTGTTTCAAATAAGAAAGTAGTTTTAGAAATGCTAAGTAGAAGTAGACTGGTTTAGAATTATTATTGTAGTAATTTGAGAATATTTTTACGAAGACTCCCCTGAAGTCTACTTTGTGAGAACATTAAAGAGAAAGCATTGCTTTCACAGCTTGTTAATATTTAACACATATACCAACGAAACATTAGCTCTGTTCTAAAAGGGAAAGATTTGCAGGCAAAAAAATGCATATCTCTCTTGCAATTCGGTGGATCTTCCCTTCCTCCATAGTATGAGGAAAACCACCCAGAAAGTTTCTGCTCGGTTTACTAAAATGAAGTAAATGTTTAAGGTCATGAATTGTTAAAATAAATATTATGTCGTTTATGTCTGAGCTGTTTGCTTTTGTTCGCGTCTCCTACCTTTTGAGAGGCAATGGCTTTCATATGCTGCTGCCGTTCCGCGTTCAGAACACGGGCCGGAGTCGTTGTATAAACTGCGGATTGTTTTCTTTCCAGCGCGGAACCATATGAGCGCCAAGTATCGTTTCGCGTTGAGCGTGTTGCGCACATTTCTTCAAAGTGTTACGCCCGAGGAATTGAGACACCCAACACAATGATGTGGCGAGAAGTTTGCCATTAAATGAATGATTGTTTTTCTTCCTTCTTTTAAAAATGCGACAAGAAAGGGATCGCTAGTAGAATTCTTCTTGCACAGAACGCACGCATTGAGAGTTCTAAAAGTCTTGAAACGCTCATTTACGTTCGGTTGGATGTTCCAGTCTGTGATCTTTTGTTTAGTGGTAATATGAGTATAATAAGACCATAGAAGTTTGTGCTTGGAATAATATGACTGAGCGTACGATGGGTGACACCGGTTTGGGCAGGGCATGGTCAACTTTCGCGAACACCTGCCATTACTGATTTTGCTGTGATCCGTGACTTGTAATAATGTCTCTTCGACTCTGTCTTATGCAGAAAGACTCATTAGGCCACGCCAATGTTTTGTCATTTATATACTACAACTGAATTACAAGAAACCATAATATAATGTCAACTAGTTCACTAGGTAGCATTAAATGCACTATTAATAGTTGAGTACACGTCTTGGAATTTTACACAATAAATGGCGATGTACTCGACTTAGTCTAAGATAAACATTGGCATTAGTGAATCCATTCGTTTATTCGTTCTAAACAGTAACTGAATTGTTGGATCTTTAACTTTTCAAACTATGTAATTGTATAAAACACGTTCTCAAACGACAGCATAATCATGATTTCGCTTTACAATACGTATCAATATGAATATTTTCAATAACAAGATAACGAGTTCTTCGTGAATGTACTACTAATATTAGAAATATTCTTGCAGTATATATGAGAATACACGAATCTATCCATAAACTAGCAAATATGTAGGCCTACACGGATAAACTTAGTGTATTAAAACTTGCGAATATAAACATTTCCAGATTCAAGCATACAATGTGTGACATGTTACGAAATTAATAGTGTCAGTAAATATCGTAAGATACCAAATTGTCATAAGTAATAGAAACGCGGTCTTTGGTGTCAAAGTTTAAACGTTATATTATTGTAGAATGCGGCTTCGTGATGCCGTGAAGACATTTTCAATCTCTAGTGCACAGTTAGTTTCACGTCCGACATACCAGCACTCTATTTATTGGCACAACAGTTACCGCCTATCCATCAAGCAGGAGAGCCCTCTCAAAATTGTTATTGTCTTAACAGAAATCTGAAATTCTTCTTAGACAAATTATTTCCTCTGCCGAGTCAAACTACATACTGCTGACAGCGCGGCCTGATGATGCCGTTGTACGCCTTCGCTTTGACACTTCACAACAGATTATATACGTGAGGCTTGGTGGGGTTTTCTGGGAAGAGAAGAACACTGTTTGATTTGGTTTACAAGATAAAGCCGGTAATTACTAACTGTTACACAAATCTATAGCTCTGTGGGCAATCAATCAGTTGTCGTCACGTGTTATTTACAACCGCAATACGCACACTATTGGTTGCACTATGTGCGTGCGTGCATGTGTGTGTGTGCGTGCGTGCGTGTGTGTGTGTATGTAGGCCTATGTACGTACGTATGAATATATGTCCGCTAGCCCGCCTGTCTGCCCACCTGTTCGCTTGCCTATTTGCCCGCTTGTCTGCTCTTGCACCCACCCATCCGCCCGCCTATCCGTGTGTTTGTCTGCCTATCGCCCTGTCTGTCTGTCTGTCTGTCTGTCAGACTGTCTGTCTGTCTGTTTGCCCGTCTAAAGTCCATCCATTTGTCCGTACGCCATTTGTATATCCATCCGTGTGCTCGTCCGTCCGTATGCTCGTTTGTCTGTCTGTCCGTAAGCTCTTTTCCATGAATCTATAACTTTTCGCCTGCGCCTAGTTTTACATTACATACCCTGCACTTTTAGAGACAAAAGACTATAAAACTAGTTATTCTTTTTAATAGGCTTAAATTGTTGCAATAAACCTTATATAAATGTGTCTTCAAGACTCCAGTAATGTGGGCACTTAAGTTTGAAAACAGACTTCTTTTGATGTCCGCACACAAACAAGTAGAAATGTCAGAAGTGTTCTAGCAAGTGTTAGAGCGAACAGCCGTGGGGATTGCGTTCGCTGTGTGCCAGGCCGCTACAAATAGGAATGTTTTGAAGGATAATATCTTTTACAACATGAAAATCATCCAATGATTCTGTGATAATCTCAAACAAACAAAGCAAACGTGTTGGTTTTAACTTCTCGAGGCGGCACGCGCAAAGGAAAGCCCGTGTTTAAGTTGGGACAAACTTTTAAATGGATGTCGGAAAGTCCTACAATACAAGAGGCGCCACTTGTTGATGTTTGTCTTACAGTAATTACAATTTTAATTTCTGTCGTGAGCCTGTTTGCTTGTTCTTTCGACGCTGTTTTGTGAAAGCAGTAGAGGTTAACATAAGATGCGTGTTTCAATGTATAGCAAAAGTCTATCTGCGCTAACGAAAGGAATGCATTACACAACATTTACATGTACAATAACATGGCGTTTGACATCCTGTTTACTGTGGGGATATTTGGGGTTTTAACTGCGACGCCAGTCATAGTGTATCCGATGTTTTTGTCAGTGTTTTGAAACATTTACGTCATGGTTTCGTGTTGAAATGTGTGCAAATTCAAAATATTTCTTCCTTCAACCTGTCTTTATAATTAGTATAGACGGGTTCGAACGAAATGGCTCTTTTACACGATATATTCAAAAGAAACAAGTGACATACATTCAGCAATATGGCAACACTGTCAATCAACAGATTAAATATAGGAAGTTTTATATTCATTCATACAAAATAACGGGTTGTTTATTTACTTAAAAAGTTATACTGATTTGATTGAAACGAAAACTATTTTATATAATTATGCAATAAAAAGAATTCGAATTGCGTATTTGTTTAATACTGGCTCATTAAATCCCGATGCAATACCATACTTTTGTCTGTGTTACGCCTTTTTTTGTTTTGATTAGGACAGCGAAAAAAAAGTATGGGTGTGCTTACGACCGGTGCCCTTGTAGAGCAGGATACGCTCAAATTTCGCGAACACCTGGCAGAGATACGCATTTGGCTATATCAATGTTTTGTAGTTTATATGTGTGTAATATAGAGGTTGTAATGGTATGGCACATGGTATATTTTAGGGCTATGTTTGGACGTGGATGGCAGCATATACTAATACCTGACACTTTCCCCTCTGTAATGTAGCAAACGTTCGAAAAACAGGGACGTCATCGTGCTCAAGACACTAGACTATGTATTTAATAAAACAGTCAATTGAATATCACGCAACAGCAATGTTTGTTTTATTAATATGTATTGGACCAGACCACAGATTAACAAATCTGTCATGTTTTTATAAGATGACCATTTATATTAAAATAATGGACCAATCACACTTTTACCTCTTTAATTTAGCATACCTGAAAAAAGGGACGTCATCGTGCTAGACTATGTGTTTAATAACACAGTGATGGAAACCGAGTCAGTTGAATATCACGCAGTAGAAATGTTGCAGTCAGCCACCCACAAGACGTACAACACCTGAACTAACACAGGAGGTCGAATTCGTCAATTTACTCTGTCAAAATTACATACACTCTTTTATATATCTTTTGTAAATATTGAACGACTTGTGAAAAGTAAAAAATAACAGGCAAAATGATACAAGCAGCTACCTCATGACCCCAGCTGCGGATCTCTAAAGACCTCGTCATATTAGTTTTCTGTCACTTTCTCTCAGCGCTCGATCTTGTGATAATACAGGACAATATGTGTTAGTTGTTAAGCACAAATCACGAGAATTATCAATGAATACGTTTGTTTACACGGACAATGTTTTTCTAGAATTTCTCTTTATGTTCTTAGTGCACTCGGGCGAAGCAACACTACAGGTAGTTTCATCGTGCAGGTAAACGACGTGTCTGGGAGGTGGTTGTATGGGATTGATATTTACAATATCACCTCAACGCAAATGTATAAAAAGTATGAATATGAACAAGTTGTTTGGTTTATCCAGTGAAGAGTCGATTGAGTCTAAACGTAGACTAAAAGTTGTGCGATCCGTTTTTACATTTATTGATTTATTGGCTGTGTTTGTAGCAATATAGTGGTAGTTCGACGACTAGTAACCGCCTGATAGCCAAGAGTCGACTGTATATGAGTCTGTGAGTTAAAAGTCTACTAGACACGAGTTGCCAGTCTTATAGTGAAGTGTCTACTGAACATGAGTTGCGTGTCTAATAGTGAAGTGTCTACTGAACATGAGTTGCTAGTATGATAGTCAAGAGTTCACTGAACATGAGTTGCCAGTCTGATAGTCAAGAGTTCACTGAACATGAGTTGCCAGTCTGATAGTCAAAGAGTTCACTGAACATGAGTTGCCAGTCTGATAGTCAAGAGTTCACAGAACATGAGTTGCCAGTCTGATAGGCAAGAGTTCACTGAATATGAGTTGCCTGTCTGATAGTCAAGAGTTCACAGAACATGAGTTGCCAGTCTGATAGGCAAGAGTTCACTGAATATGAGTTGTCTGTCTGATAGTCAAGAGTTCACAGAACACGAGTTGCCAGTCTGATAGTCAAGAGTTCACTGAACATGAGTTGGCAGTCTGATAGTCAATAGTTCACTTAACATGAGTTGCCAGTTTGATAGTCAAGAGTTCACTGAACAAGAGTTGCCTGTCTGATAGTCAAGAGTTCACTGAACACGAGTTGCCTGTCTGATAGTCAAGAGTTCACTGAACACGAGTTGCCTGTCTGATAGACAAGAGTCTACTGAACACGAGTTGCCTGTCTGATAGTCAAGAGTCTACTGAACATGAGTTGCCAGTCTGATAGTTAAGAGTCTACTGAACACGAGTTGCCTGTCTTATAGTTAAGAGTCTACTGAACATGAGTTCCCAGTCTGATAGTAAAGAGTCTACTGAACACGAGTTGCCAGTCTAATAGTCCACCGGACAGCTTAACACTAATTCCTAGAGGTGTTTAATGATACTCGCTATCCGTGGTCGGACAACCCTATACAAAACAACAGCGATGTATTTATTCAAGTGATTAAACGCTACCAACCAAAATTATTATGTTTATCGATTAGGAGATGTAAACATTATTACAACTCGTTCCTTTCCACCGAGAGAATGTGTACAATTAGCGTGCGACATCTGAGAATTTTAAGGCGTAGAACAATTTACACATTGCGTTATAAAGATGAAAATGGGCAAACATTTGTTGGACGGCTTTTCTTTTCATGGGTTTCAAATAAAATGCACTAATTCTGGTGACAAACACGGTAACAGAATGAGCGTTGTGTTTACACTCAAATCCTCTGATTGTGCTAATTTTCTGGACTATTTGATGAGATCTTTAGCGAGAATTTAACCACAAAATCCCGCTGTTTGTTCAGCACAGGGTCCTATTAGTAAAAGTACAACATTGGTAGTCGATGCCGCTAGCCCGTGACATTCATTTCACTGGCGCCCAAAGTCCCCAGGCAACCGTGCCGTTATTTGGCGTGTTGTTGCAAAACGGCTTACAGAATTCCCTGAATGCTTTTGGCGAGAAATACCCAAATATTTAGGAAAATGTTGTGTACGTTAGCCCGCGGTTGCATTTAATTTCCCTTAGACGTGTTATATTTAGCTGTCCACTTAAACAAAGATGCGCCACTAATGCAGAAAAGACTCTTGCGGTGATAATATGTCCATACAACAATCAAGAGGATGAATTCACAGACCAGGGACCTCACAGAGATTGGCGTGTACCCATTTTATACCAAAAATTTATTTCGAAGAAAAACATTCCAAGATATTTCAGAGAAATAAAATTAAAAGATCGATCTCCTAATATTTCTATCTCAAAGTCCAGTGTTCATGTTGACCAAGTTTGCCGTCAATGTACATGGTATTCGTGAAAGGTCAACTCAACACGTTTTGTGTCACCGGTTGCACCCGAGCTGATTTTAACCTTCAGTTGTGAAGTACATGTATAATGATTTCTTCTTCGTCCCAAAGCCAATGTCGGAGAATTAAAATATTGTGTCATACATGACAATTGACAGTGGTAAATCAGTTCTTGAAAAAGCTTACCACTCAATGATAACCTCAGAACTTTTTGAACTTTTCTTGATTCTGTCTTTGCTCTAACGTTATTTTCTACGTATACCAAAACGACATAGCGTTTGTTAGAAATTACAAAAATTAACAGGCACTGAATTGTCACAGTAGTGGTGAAATAAATTGTTTTTAGGCTTTAGTAAAAAAACCATGGCGTCCTATCATTAAACGATAATAGAAACATAATCCTCCGTTATGTACTGGTGTGGGACAGAACTATTCTACCATCACTCCTGACATCAAATAATGTAACATTGGGTGGAATAGCCCTATCCTACACCAGTACATATGAAGAATTGTTATAATAATGATTTTTATCGTGTTGTGTCGCTTTGCATCTTATGCAAATATCAACGTATAAAACAGATGATGTACTATCGGTTGTTTCTGTTATAACTTACAATGGGCAGATCAATAACATTAATTAAATTCAAGTTTGTTCAATTATCAAAGTACATGTATATAGGATTTGTTAAAGAGAACCAGTCCTGTTATCATTAGTTTTGGTGCCAATTGTATTTCCTCTTGTTCATCAGTTTTGGTGCCAATTGTATTTCCTCTAGTTCATCAGTTTTGGTGCCAGTTGTATTTCCTCTTGTTCATCAGTTTTGGTGCCAATTGTATTTCCTCTAGCTCATCTAAACCAAAAACACCCTCGTGGCATAATGAGAAATTTGACTTAAACATCTTATATGACAAACTAAATAGAACCATTTAATAAATATATCCTTTCAATTAGATGGAAAATGATAGTATGGTTATATTTATTGGCTTGGTAGTTTTTGCTTAAAATAATATACAAATTAGGTTAAAAACGATTGACGGCCAATTTTCTTTAACTGGTATTAAATAGCTTAACAAACATCGGCTCAGATAATTATTGAATCAGCGTTGTTTTTAAAAAACACAAACAAATATTCAAAGATTTCATGCATCTTTTTATTGAATAAAAATCGATAAATTCATACCAGAAATTAAAACAAATTATTTAGTATTGAATTCATTGTGGAAAAAAATATATTAAACTTCTTTTCTGCAATAAAAGAACAAAACTGCAGTAGAGGTTATCGTTTAGCTGCAATTGTATAAATTATATCAATATTGACAAATCAGTTACACGAACATGTGCACTGGTTGTCTATTTCACAGGAAGGGTCATTTGCAGGAAAACGACGATTGCCAACAGCCAATATCTGACACCCTGCTAAACGAGCCGACACACTGCCTCCCTCCGTTTTTCAATTAAGCCATAACTGGTTTCATTGCCTTTCTAATCGTTTGTTCAATTCACCGATCGACAACCAGCTTTAATTGACACGTGCTGGTGTCCATTTCAATCTCGCTCTGAATGCATGATCTCGCGTGAATCTCCCCGAGGGAGCATTCATTAATTTTCATGAATTTGTACATGATTCGTCGTAACATTTCTATGAATGGTTTAATTAACACCAACCAGACTCTCCCGACACCGCGCGGACGCCGGGAGAATCAACTGTTCCTATTCGATGCCTTCTTTGGCCCTACAAACATTTTTCACAACTTTTTTCAAACTCTGCATTAGACTTTTAGATGAATTTGTATTCAATGCTAACAATTATTTCGAAATCTCGCGGGATTTCGTTGCTGGCGCTCCCGCGATGTCTACTGACACGGTGGTGTTTTCCTTATCTAGTTATACAGTTTAACAATGATCCAATCTCGATGTCTAGCGTGTTTAAACATACGACCCACGGTAGAGGGCCTCTGTTGATTATGTCTGAAAATGAAAAATGCAAGGCATAAAATTTGGCAAGAAAAAGTGTTCAAAACAAGCTGAGATTTCCCAGCGGGTTCATGGATATTTAGTAAATGTCTGTGGACCTTGTTGTAAAGTCGTCAACTGTCGACAGTTGTGCGGGATTGCATTACCGCGGCGAAAAGTGATGAGTTTAACATATGATTTGGCGAGTTCTTCTTTCTAGAAGGGGATGAAGTAATTACGACATACTGTGTAATTACGTTAATTTGTTCTTGCTTCTTTGTGTGGTTCACGCCTTGGAGTTTGATTTTATTAAAGATTTCCTCGGATTTTTGTTAGTCCACACAATAATATAAATTTAATTATGTATCACTTTGGAAGCAAATAGCAAGTAATGTTAAATCAATACTTTTTCTTCATTGATGTGTAAATACTTTTATTATCTGGTATGTTCCTGAGTTTTTTTTATTCTCTAAGTTTATCGCAATAATGCAATTATTACAAAAATCCTTTTTCTATTCATCCATTTAGCTCAGTAAAATACATTTGTTAAAAGTAAACTACATTATTTATTATTAATATCCCGGTGCATTGGTAAAAAAACGTGGTTGATTTTTGTCCGGCACACGATTTGGGAGAAAACAATGTTTATGATAATTTGTATGAAAACGTTCCACTAAATAAATAAATTAATAAATAAACAAACAAACAAATAAACCATACTGTCATATTTAATTTCTAAACTAAAAGTTTGTTCTTGGTCTTATTTTAAAAATATCCGATGAACTAAATTTGTTAATAAATCACCACAAAATAAAACAATGTGCTGGAGAGGAGATAATAAATATTTCTTTTCTTTCCGTATGATCATGCACTAAATTTCACAAATAATAGCATGTAGTTAACAATGGTATTCATATAAATTATATATGTAAATTAATTAATTAACTAATTTACTAAACATTTTTTATTCACAAAATATGTAGATTTATGCCGTAATCTTTGTATTTAAGTTTTTATTATATTTTAATTACAAAATCTAAATAGGAGTCTGTGTTTATTTTGGAACTGATTTTACGTTGCTACACTGAATAACTAAAAAATATTACTATTTATTTACAAGGACGATATTTCGGAATTGAACAATCAAAACGAAGGTCCACATGTGTGATTATGATGCTTTCGAGACGATTCGACTACGGTAAATATCATTCGTCCACCGTACATTTCGTCCACCTTATATTTCGTCCACTGTACATTTCGTCCATTGAGCGTAGACGATTTCTTCCACTCATTTTATTTTTTTTAAATTAATTCAGATGGAAACCACAACAGCGGCCCAAATTCAATTCTGAATTGGATAATAATATTCGTCCAAGTCATTCTATAGAACACCAGCATGAATTACTGATGATAACATAATGGTCGCGAATAAGTGTTTAATGGGTTTCTCAGAAAGAAATCTTTTAAAATAAACGGAACCTGTGGTAACCCATAAATTGAACGACCCCGCCCATTACCATTTCTGGGATGAAGAGGACGACCTGACTACGGTCAGAACGTCATCTCAATCTCAGCGCCCTCTACAACATCCTCCGGATGGATGAAGG
>JAUTCZ010057716.1:0-18518 GCA_032273805.1 Melanodrymia brightae | reverse complement strand
TACTAATGCTGCTGCTGCTACTACTACTACTACTACTACTACTACTGCTGCTGCTGCTGCTGCTGCTACGGCTTCTGCTGCTGCTGTTGCTGCTGCTGCTGCTACTACTACTACTGCTACTACGACTACGACTACTACTACTACAATGCTAGTAATAGTGGTGGTAGTGGGTGGTGGTGGTGGCGGTAGTAGTAATAGTAGTAGCAGCAGTAGTAAGGGAGCGGCGCGTAGTCCAGCGGTAAAGCGTCCGCCTGCGGCTCGATGGGTCGAAGGATCCATCCTCCTCAGCGGACCCTTTGGATTATGTCCCGTTGTAACCAGTGCTCCACGACTTGTCTATCAAAAATCCGCGTTGTGTGCTATCGTGTCTGGGAAAGTGCACATAAAAAATCCTTTGCTGTTATTCGAAGAAAAGTAGCCTACGTGGCGGCAGCGGGTTTCCACTGTGACCAAGTGTTGATATAACTTGGTGTTTGACATCCAATAAACTCTGATTAATAATCAATGTGTTCTAGTGGTGTCGTTAAACAAACAAACTTTATCTTTACAACATAGCAAAGGTATTTTCAACTCCTTCACACACCGTAAAAAGTGCATTATAACCATGTCCAGACAGCGTAACAAGGGAATTTCAATCACTGTACACACGTTAACAAAGCTACTTCTAACTTCTTCACAAAACAATTTAATTTTCTTTCGCCACTCTCCCAACAACGTATAACAAAGCAATTCCTAAGCACTCCATGAAATTCTATATTCCCCAAGTACTATAGAATTCAGACAGGTGCCACCTTTCGTTAACACCCTGTACATGTATCATCATTGATTCTGACAATGATGGATGAGTACACAACATCACAGTGCTGTCGATCTTGTACATAAATAAATGTTTTAACATTACACAAGGCTTATTCTTTCAACTTAGGCAAAAAGTCTGTGGTAATGTCAGTCATAAATAATCGTATTTATGTACAACTGGGAAAGCATCAATATTGTTTTTCTCTGAAATTCGTATAGAATGAATGTTCTCGCACTGTAACTATTCAACTGTTTTAACTGTTGCATAATGGAAAGTGGCGTAGTCCAGCGGTAAAGCGTCCGCTTGCTGCTCGATGGGTTGAAGAATCGATCCTCCTCAGGGTACCCGTTGGTTTATGTCCCGTTCCAACCAGTGATCCATGACTGGTGTATCAAAGACCGTGATGTTTACTCTGCTGTCTGTACGACAGCGGGTTTGTTCTATGACCAAGTATCGATATAACCGTGCGTTTGACATCCAATAACCGCTTATTGATAATCAATGAATTCTAGAGGTGTCGTTAAACAAACTTTTATCTTTACCTGTTGCCTAAATCCTTGAATATCTTGTCATTCGGAATCTCGTAGCAAATTTACATCAAAAAGTGAAGACGCCATTATAATTTCAAGGCATCTTATAATTATACTGTTATCGTATATATATATTGATCGTATCTATATGGATCCGTAATACGCTCTGCAACGAATTTTAACTTCTGATCTTTTTTTTTAAATAATGTTTTTTATATATAGAACTGATAAGTTTTAATGTATATCTATCTACTTGTACAGTATTTTAAATAAGAGAATACAAATAATAGTCAACGATATTTAACAGTAAATATTACGTGCAGGTATCATTGTATAAAATGCATAAATTTATATTATACATGTATCTTGTCAAATTATTCTCAAAGTATCTTGTGATAATCCAAGTGGGTTTTCTTATGTGAATAGTAGTGCACTTAATGTTCTATAGTGACGAATCATCTCCTGATACTAGTAACCAAAATCATAAAAAACACGTTTTTACTCCTAACTCTCCATATGTTTATTAATAAGTACTTTGAACTTTGTTGTGAAATACGTCATTTTCACCCAAAAAACCATCACCAATTAACATCTTGTGATTCCAGTTATCAAACTTCATGCTTTCCTGGATATTTGAGCGATCAGCACATGTATAAATAATAAATAAAATAAATATTAGGACGTTTGTATGTTTTGAGAAATCAACTTTTGTTATGACTGGTATACATATGAAGTAAAAAGAAAGTTGAAAATATACATATGTATGTTATTATTACTCTCTGAATGAGGTTATTTTCACCCGTGTCTAGCTGCATACAATCTCCTTCACAGTTTGTACAGACCTGATGTTGTAAAATACTGGCATCACTTTTGTTTACGTAAAAACCAGCACTCTTGTTTTGGTTAAGAATGCTTTTTGCAAAATAGTCGTGTATCGTGTTTCCACATTGGAGTGGGACTTAGCGCAGTGCAAGAACGTCCTCTTTATAGTCCAGTAGTCTTGACATATAATGCCACTAAAAATGTTGCTACTCTTCGATAATCAGCAAGGGATGTTTATAAAGTTTGTTTCTTTAACGACACCTCTGGAAGACATTGATTATTAATCAGCGGTTATTGGATATCGACACTTGGTACTCTTCTTTGAATTACAAGGGATCTTTGATGAACCAGCCGTTGATCACAGGTTGGAATGGGAAATAACCAAACTGGTCCACTGAGGATTGATCCGTCGACCTATCAAACCTCAGGTAGATGTTGATTAATCAATGTGTTCCAGAAGTGTCATTAAACAAACAAACAAACAATGCTTGCTCCATATGTGACAACCAATTGCAACAGAACAAATCTGATGTAACTATTCTATAAATCTGCTTCAGCAGTCAAAACAAAAACAAAGCATTTGTTACGAATAATGAGTTTATTTATATGTATATCCTGATCTGATCATTAACCAACAATCAAATTATAAAATAATAAACAAAGATGTACTACAACATAAGTAAAATTTTGTACAAATGATTAAAGTATCACAGTTTACAGTTTGAATTCTCCAGTACAAAAATACTTTATTATCACAAATGCATTGATTGTAAACATTAATACACTACAGGTAGAACTTTCTAAACAGTGTTTAACAAATAAATCATATAAATATAATATATAATGTAAAAGAGAAAATAGTCTGAAAACAAGAAGCAATAAAACTTCTAAAGGCAATTTACTTACATTTTATTGCTTAGAATAGCGAAACATCTATAGCCAATGAGTTTGTAGTAGCTTAATAATTATGGTCCTTTACTTGGACTTTTGCCTACAATAATTTGTGATGTAACAAATTACTGTACACAAAAGTTTGTATTAATCTAGTACAAACATTTGAATGACCAAATACACATTGGACAGACAGATATTGACATTGTAAGCAAGACTATTATAATTATTGTTAACAGGAATTGATACCAAATAAATGCATTGTTTTGTTCAAAGGTAAATGTTGCAAATGCTATTAGTCGTATGACATCACATAGTATTGTGACGTTTGTAAGGTTAAAACAATCAATATCTCGACATAGCTTTAACCCCACCTCACTCCCAACATCCCCACACCCACGTCCGAACATTGTACATATTGTGAAACTCATTGACATTATTTATACAACGTCCCTTATAATATTTATAAATACCAGTTTTGCTCACTGTTTACTTTGATAGGTAAAACTAAAATAAATAATGAGACAGCAAATAGTGGACGGCTGTGTGGTAAATAAATAAATAAATAATACCTGTAAAGTAAAACTAAAGGCTACAGACATTAGGGCCCGGTTGTTCAAATCCTGGGTTAACTTAACCACTGGTTAAAACTAACCATGGGTTAAATTCCTTAACCCAGGGTTGGCTAATCACACGTTAAAAGCTGGGTTAGGGTATTTTTAACTCGTACTTAGCGCTAACCAACGTTTGAAATACGCAATTTTTAATCAGTAGTTAAATTTAACTCATGGTTAGGCACTTAACTCAGGGTTAGCACTAACCCAGCTTTCGAACAACCGGGCCTAGTAGTCTAAATACATGCAAGGCACTGTACATAAATGTCAATGTTTGGAAAGTAGGGAAAGTAGGGAGAGGGTAAAAACCATGTTTGGACTGCTTTTCTGTCCACAGTTGATCAATATTTTATGTGAGGATTAACAATGGAGGGATTGGGTCAAATGCAATAATAACTTCGTTTGGATTGTGAAACACATTGACATTTATACACGGTCTTTATTGTGAGAATATGTTAGATTAAATGTTTCATAGTAAATAAAGATATTGTAACAGGATGAAGAGCAATGAATGCAGTGACATCAAAATGACATCATAGTGCCTATTCGCACCATGCAAATGATACAACAAAAAATACGATAACAAAACATTATGGAATATAATGCACATCGGTGGTTGAATCTTCACAACACCTCTAAACAATAGAAGAGTTAGAAACCCACAAATATTTTTGTCCATATAAATTATATACAGGTATATATATGCGTAAGAGACATAAGTAATTTTGTAATTGTAAACTATGACGCAAATCATTAAATTATATATATTTATATATAAACTCTTTTAATAATTAAATTACATGTATATATAAATGTATTTATATATAAACTCGTTTAATAATATTATGCTTTATAATTTATTATAATTGATTGAAAACCAGTTACATCACATGACCTTCCGTAAATAAATTGACAATTAAAATAATTGCAGTTTATAAATCAAATATACAATTTTTTTACATTAGACCTGGTAACATGAGAGGAATTAATCTAAAAACAAACTTTAGAGTCAATATATTTTTAGACTTCTTTCATAATGTAAAATGTGCAAAAGTGAGTTGGATACATGTTTAAACAACGAGTTGTAAGATTAATGGTATCTAACGAGCACGAGTGTTGTATTCTATTTCCTACATTCGGATTATGAAACTCACTGACATTTATGCACGGCCCCTCTCAATAGAGATTACTAAACAGGTTCTAGTGAGACCCCATTTATTTACATGAGTGTTTTCAATTATGGATCATGAGCGATAACGAGTGGTATAAATGTACGATTGAAAACACATGAGTTGTAAATAAATAGTATTTTGCAGGAAAATGCTACACTGCTCAAACAATATAAAAATACAAGTCGTACAATAGAAATGAAGAGACAGAAACAGTGTCTATGCTATTTCCTATAGGAGGAACTTGACATGATGATGATGTCACAGTGATCTCCTACCACTATGTAATACAGGATCAGAGCAAGATGGCCATTGATAAAATGTCTCTCACAATGTGTCATTTCATTGGTAGTGAATCAGATACAACATTTATATTCAAACTCTCACTAGCAGCTTATCCAGGGATGGTCTCAGAACAAGTGTCCTAACAAATGCATCAGAATACATACATCTCTCAGCATAGGTCATTTCGTTGGTAGTGAATGTGATAAACATTAATATTCAAACTCTCTCACAAGCAGCACATCCAGGGAGGCTCTCAGATCACAATCGTCCTTTACAAAACATCTTAACAAATGCATCAGAATACATACATCTCTCAGCATTCAATGTTGTACATTTTTCACACCAAGTCCTTTAGACCTCCCGAGCAGTTTCTCCCACTTCTTGTGTGTGTTTAGTGAAGTTCTTTATTGTATTTCACCAGTAAGAAGATGTAAACTCTCGTTTAGCACCAGACTTGTGTAGTTCATTCTTCACAGTTTTTATCATCTTCTTTGTCAGCCTGCCGATGTCCATTGAGCACGTCAAGGATGCATTCAAATCACTTTCATCAGATTCACCTCTCTGAAGAATACAAGTCAAATATATGTACAGCGTACATCAATGCACGTATTGTAACCTGAATATATAGGCAACCTGTAAATACATGTATTGTAACCTGAATATATAGGCAACCTGTGAAACCTGGGACAGGACAGTTTGTACTCAGTGATTATTGGATGTCAAATGCATGGTTATATATCAACACTTTGATAGATCAGTCGGGCATCACTGGTTGGAATAGAAAATAACCCAATGGGTCCCCTGAGGAGGATCGATCCTTTGACCCATCAGAGCCTCAGGACACTCTTGCACTGCGCTACGTCTCGCTCCATCCTTAACTAACAACATCACTATTGCCACTACATGACACACAAGAGTTGATTCGAAATAATAATATCACTGACAAGCTGCATATATGACGCCAAGACATAAACTTAATTAAAGAGGAATCAACAATTACTGTAGCATCATAATTACAGTGTAGATCCATATAATTATTAAATATTGTCATTTTTCCTTTGTCAATGATTCCAAATTAATTCTCGGATAGCTTCCAAAATAGACCCCGATACCAAAATATATTTTCTAGATTCCACAAACGCAGCCAACCACTCACTACAATGTTTGCTTCTTACAACATTTATTATGCAGTACATGAATTGTGGGTTAGCTACAAATATATAAGTACTTCACGCCTAGTTAAATAATTCCCTATGCATCGTTTCAAATGGTAATATCGTACTGATAATAATTTGAGCACCACTTATTCCATGGTCTGCTAGTAACATAATTTACAACACAATTAGTTTAACAATCTGCTTAAAGCGTTCCACCATTGAACAGATAGCTGCATTTTGCAAAATGCCAACAGTGACATGCATGTATAAGTATTTAAAATCATTTTAACTGTCTACATATACAGTGAAACCAGTCTTAAACGGCCACCTAAGGGAGTAGCAAAAAGTGGCCTCTTAAGACAGGTTGCTGCTTAATACAGGTGATAATGCACTAAAATTGATGATTTGGGAGAATATTATAGTGACCCTTTAAGACACGTGGCTGCTTAATACAAGTGGCGGCTCAAGCAGGTTTGACTGTATTTGTATTTTCAAGGCATGCTTATTTCACAACATGCCAAATTATTGAAGCAAATAAACCTTTATAGTATTTGGCATTTTTCCACAAAAAGACACAAATAACAATATTTTACACAGTCTGATTATAAGCAATAAAATGGAATCTATTCCAAGCTGTTTCAAGATCAAAGAACTGAGCGATGTACTCAAACAGCATGAAATCTGACCAATCACAGAGGAGTTAATCATCTCCCATGGTTTCATCAACAATAAAATCCAACTGACACCAGTAAAGTTTTATATATCTGCAAATTTAATTAAACTGGCTTAAAAAGAACAATTCAAAATAGAACTAATCCAGTGTTTTATTTTACTTCACCAAATCTATTATTATATATATTTCCTCCATATCTTCTCAATTTATATTTTTCAAGTGTAATGTTAGCTTTTCAAAATTATTGATTTCAATCTACTGACCATTTTACATGTACCTGGAGTTAATAGAAAAGTGACACAATAAAAAAAAAAAAAAATTCTCACCTCGGGGTTAAGGATAGAATTTCATACCCGTTGAGGGGAGGTGGGTGGGGGAGGGATGAAGCAGAGGTCAACTTTTATTTTTCAAATGTAATATTAGCTTTGCAAACATTATTGATTTCAATCTACCGACTCTTTTAACTGGAGTTATAGAAAAGTAATAATAGAAAAATTCAGAAATTCTGACCCCAAGCAAGGATACAATTTTAGACAGTGGGGACATAGAAGTAAACTGTTATTATAAAATTATGACCTATTATGGCATGGATGGGTCTGGATAAATTTACTATGGGAGTATTTTACTAATGGCAAGTTTATATAAACAGGTCGGTCTAATTAAACTTATTTTAAAAGATGTACATATGTAAGTAGATTTAATTAGTACAATATTTACCCTAACATCTCTCTCACTGTGGTAGCCATCTCTGTGAATTCTCTCGTATCTCCGACCTTTCCTTCGGGATCGAGATAAACTTCGACTTCTAGAAAACAAAATGTAATTACGAATAAAATCCACAAAACATCTTTCCATGTTATAAGATAATCTGTAACGGAATAATACAAGTTAGATATGTTTTTAAACAGAGTTGTAAAATAAATAGTCTCAAACAAACGCGAGAGTAATATTCTATTTCTTACTATGCTTCTAAAACCTGTATTTTTATGATTAAAATAGGATAAAATATGAGTATTTCCACTAAAAACCATAACAATTATAATCAAAATGACTACGTTTCGTCAGTAAGATACCAACATTATCAAGAGAATGGGAGTGAACAGACAGGCAAGGCTAAATAAAGAAGTAAGGGCTTGGGGTAATAAAAAAGTAAACAGGCAATACAAATACAGCCAGCGTGGTCCGAGTTTGACACGTCTAGTGAAATCGACATGACGTGTCAGTGCAGTTTGTGTAGAATAGATGTGGTATAGTAACAATAAACAATAATAATAATAATACCTTCTCCTGCTTTGTATTTCGACTTCAGAATCTTCACTTGAGTCTCTCGTGTATTCCTTCACTGTGTATCTTCTCAGTGAGTCGTCAGGACTGTAGTATCTCGACCTCGACAACGAACGTGACCTCCGTCTGGGACGGCTCCTTCAAGTCAAACAACATTGATACAATTTTACAGAAAATACAGTTTGCAATGCATAGGATTAATGAATAATGAACTATACATTGTCATAGTTTTGGTTTCAAATATGCAACTGAACTATAAGACATATTCTAGTTAAAAAAGTTTATAACACTAAATCTGATTGGATTAACCTTAAAATTTGCGGCACTATTTCCTATATACAGCTGGCGATTTTTTAGGAAATCCCAGAAATGGGCTGTACAAGTATTTAAGCATAAGCAAGGTTAAAAATGAACTTCGAAGTCCTACACTGTCCCAAAAGAACAGAGACATACGCAAGCTATAACAAACCCAATATCGGTTTAGATTTTTCCATGACGTGATCACCTTATTCGATTTAATGATGACGTCATCAGCTGGAGCCAGTCCATTCTTAACATAAAAGAAATAATATGGATATAGTTTGAAGGAAAATATACCATATAAACAGTTAAAATTAGAATAGGGATAACCCTAGTGCGTGTTATGATTTGGCGATGTATATCAGGGGTTTTAACCTTGCAATGGTAAAATTACCAATATACATAACCAAATTGTAAAACACAGTTGGGTTATTCCCTAAATAAGCAGAAGGCATAATGTAACAAAAAGTATTACAATCAAGATAACATCCTACCTCCTGTAAACATACTGGCCGTCGGACACGGCCCCAGCTGCATCATACTCATCATGCACATGATAGGTCATCACGCCACACAGTGGACACGAATCATTGTCTACAACATACGCCTCCGCACTCGACTGTGCTGGCTGCCGGTACAACTGAGGCACTGTCTCGGGATAAAAGTCTGGAGAGTGGCTCACCACATCCACATCCTCATACACATAACCAGGAGAATGCATATGAACTGAAGGTCTGAGGTGAGACCTTCGCGTCTTGAACTGCCCTCGCTCTGATCGTCGTATGTTGTAGAATGGCTGTGACTGACTTCCTACAGGTCCTGCAGCTGCTGCCTGGTACATGTTGTTCCCTAGGTTCCCTGTTACCTGTGAGAACTGAGCCTGTTGAGGCCGGTACACAGGCTGTTGAGGTGGACTCGCAACTGCTTGCTGCTGCTGGGATGCAAAGATCTTGGCTCCCGAAGGTGTCTGAAAGTATCCTCTGTTTGTAAGTTGTTGCCTCATACCCTGGGTGCTGTATCGAGACCTAGGAACATAGTAGTCAAATAAACCAACGTTTTCCTGATCACCCGCTGCTGCTGCTGTAGCTGCTGTAGATGCTGTGACAACATGCGGTTTGGTTCGACTCTGTGGCGGGTCTGAAGAATAGCCGTTCTGCTCCACTGTAGTGATTACAGGTCCTGCAATAGAAGTGATCACTGTCATGAATATATCACAAAATGAGTTATACAGAAAATATTAAATGAGTGGCCATTAGAGATATATGATTTTATGAGTTGTTTACAAATGTATTCAAAATGTAACGACTTGAAAAATCACTGATTCCTAAAGGACACATTAATATAGTATTTTTATTTTGAGTCGACACTAAATATAGATATTCTTCCATCATGGAATGAGAAAGGATTTGATATTGTGAAATCCACAAAAACACACAAAAGATGGCAAAAATAGAATAAGCAATTTTTATATTTTTAGAAGGGTGATCCTTAGTTATTTTTCTTCTAAAAACTTTTGTAGTTAATCCTCTTTGGTACGGCTGATTATAATGATCTATCAAAAAAATACTTCAATCAAGTTACCATTAATGATGTAAGCACGAGTATCCTAGCATTTACGTAATAACACATAAAGAGATATATATTTAAAAAAAATACCCTGTGGCGTCTCCCTGGTAACCCGTCTCCTCCTGACTCGGCTCCTACCAGGAGGCTGCGCGGCAGCTTGGGCTACAGGAGCCTGAGCTACAGGAGGTGGACGCTCAGCATAGGCATCTGCCGCAGCGTAACCAAGCGGAATATCATGTCCGTCGTTCTGACGCTGTAAGGGTAGAGTCCAGTACCATTCGTCCCACTCACGCACCGGTCTGCCCGAGAATGAGTTAGCGCGTCGCCGTGGCATCCTCATAAAGCCGTACGGGTCATCGAATGGGTCGTAGTATTCTGGCTGCTGTGGCTGCTCTGGGGGTAAGACAACAGGAGCTGGAGTTTCTTTCACTTGGTTCATTTTCTCCTTCAGTTTTTCTACCTCCAGCTGAAGAGCTCGTAGTCTAGAGCTGGAAAAAAGAACACAAATTGTTTTAAAATATTTTAGTGAAGAAGTCAAAACAACACACTAATGTTTTACATGACAGATAGCTTTCTGTATTCTGAAAATTTAATCTTTGTATATTCTAATTCATTACTGATTCAGCAAATATCCATTGTCAACAATTTGATTTCTAATTATTAAAGTATTACCGGTACACATACAAAAATACAGACAAATGCCATAAAAAATAATCGAATCAAAAAAAGAAACCAACTGTCTCACTGTTTTTATCACAGACCAGGTTACAGCAAACTACATAATGCTTAACTTTAATGAAGTCATTGTCCTAATTTTACCTGGCAACAGATGATGCTCGAGTTGTATCAGAGTCGGTTCCCTTGGTTCCCCAGCCACGATCAGATCCGACTCCTCTGCTCTCCAGCTTCTGAAGGTTTTCACGCCTCAGCTCAGACCTGACCTCCGATTTGACCTCGTTTCTGCCACGTACTTCCTCGCTCTCAGAAACCCGACTCTCGACTACCTTCGATGAAACGGTTCGGGTTTGCAGAGTCTTTGAACTTCTTGGTGTATCCACATCGGCATCTTCTGATGAATATCTCGGATGACGTTGTGGTACTTCCTTAATAATAGCAGATGCTCTTGGAGTTAACTCCCCTTCTTCATCAGAGGATCTCTGACTTAATCTGTGACTAGGTTTAACAGGAGTTTGTGGCAGAACTTTCTTGTTATTAGTTGATAGCTTTAGTCTCTCAACAGGTCTAACAGGTCTTGGTGTTTAATCAGTATCTGGAAGAATGAATTAATTAATACAATAAATAAACAATGTTCAAACAATAAGACTGATAAACTGGATCAAGAGAAGAACATTAATAGATTAATAAATGTATCTGAGACATTTATAATATCAAGTTCTGAGTGTTTTCTTCAACAAATTCAGTCTCATTACAATATTCCCACTTATTTATCATAATTATGATAGAAAATATACTTAAAATTTTACAATCTGTCTTTATGTGCTGTTTGCAGAATGTAATAATATCAATTCAAGATAAGAGAGAAGTGAACATTTATTAGAGCCTCAGTCTTTACATATTTTTTGCTGGTTGAAAAATTTCCAACTCATATTTATGATGGAAAGTGAAAATTTACAGGGACACAGTCTTTTTAAACATTTTGTAAATTATCACTGCTTTATGTATGTCCAGTTAGCCATACAGTTAGCAGATTGTTAAACTACATGTCCTGATGCGATGCAATGACAAAGAATTTGATTTTGATCTACAAATAGGAGTAGCAGGTTTCCTCTCTCATACTAACACTAACATATGTCCTGAGTGGGCAGTCGAGGCTGCTGGACTGCATATCTGGGACAGATGTGTTTGAAATTTAATTAGATATTAGCATGCAATTTTGTAAATAACTAACTAACTAATGCTATGAGATGCAAACCTTGTCCGGAGTCCTCTATAGTTCTGCTACTGTCCTCACTCTGCATCATTCTTCCTCCAGACCGGTCTTCCTTCTTCTTCTTCGGCCTCACTTCCAGCTCACTCAAGTCACTCTCGGAAACATCGTCGTAAAAACTCACATCCATGCTATCCGCCTCGGTGAAAACGTCATGCTTTTCATGCCCGCGTACACTTCCAGTGCGTGACGATGGTTGGGCTTCGTTTGGTAATGCATTCATCGGTCCTGAAGAAGACTTTGATCCTCCACCAGAAGCAGTTTGTACTGAGCTTCTTCTGTGAAAAAAACAAACAGGAGATGAGTAAAATGTAATATGGTCATTTTTTAGTCTGGCTAGCCAGCAGTTACACACTCTAGCGAACAACAGGTTTAAACAGAATGTTTGTTGTGAGAATGCTCAAGTATTGTGAGAATGCTAAAGTGTTGTGAGAATGCTCAAGTATTGTGAGAATGCTCAAGTGTTGTGAGAATGCTACATGTAAAGTGTTGTGAGAATGGTCAAGTATTGTGAGAATGTTCAAGTGTTGTGAGAATGCTCAAGTGGTGTGAGAATGCTCACGGTTTGTGAGAAATTTCAAATGTTGTGAGAATGCTCAAATGTTGTGAGAAATTTCAAGTGAATTGAGAATGCTCAAATATTCTGAGAATTCTCATACCTATTATCATCACCAGGATGTCTCAATCTCATTGGCTGCTGCTGTTGCTGCTCCTGCTGCTGCTGTAGATTATGCGATGCTGTCATATGACTGACGTCAGACCCAACGATAGAGCCAGTAAAGCCACTATCGACATCATCAGCTCCCCTCTGTCGAGTCATCTGTTTGAACTTTCCAGGTCCTGGTAGATTGGCTAACGTCCTGCTGTCATGATCCGAGGTACTACCTTCTGGAAGACTGGTCATACTTCCACCATCAGGTCTCTGTACACACAATTAATATTAATTATATTTCAATTTTAATATTAAAAAAAACTTATAATATATAATACATAATTATTAAAACAAGAATTCTGCAGAATAATAGCTACTGTTTGCTAATTAATCATCTCCAGGTGCAATTATGGTGCAAGTTTAATTTACATATCATATCGCATGCGATTTCAGGTCTTAAAGATTAACACTTACAGTCAAGCTTGTCTATATAGGTTACTTAGGGACCTTAATATAAGTAGCCTTAAGAAGAGGTGGCCTTTAAACACAGATTTTAATACATGTACATGAATTTGTATACAGAAAGATAATATAGCTGATGTGATCATTATATTGCCGTTATTTAATTTTTTTATTTATGACCAGTTTGACTGTATATCTTATTATTCGTGACTTTTGAATTATCCCCACTGATGCTACCTTCCTCTGTGACCAAGTGTCATTATAACCGTCCACAAACCACTGCTTTATAATCAAAGTGTTCCAGTGGGGTCTTTAAAAAACAAACGTTATCTTTACCTTCTTCATCCTGTGCTCACGAAACTGATGTTCTCGTCTATGTGGACGTGGAAGTTTTGAATTGTACGAATCGCTGTCACTGGGCGACTCGTATCCCTGGTGCGAGTTCCGCCTACTTGGAGGTGAATCTCGATCGCAACGTGGAGAATCCCTGCCTCCAGGGGGCCGATCTCTGGGTGAGAACCTGCTGCTCGGTGAGGGAGAATATCGGCTGGGAAGTGGGTTGATCTTGTCGTGAGGAGAGAGACGACCGCGTGGTGACACCATGCTGCTACGACTGCTGCCTGATGTATTCAAAGCTCTCCGAACATTTTGCACTGAAAATGAAATGATACAATATATCTTCACTTATAAGTCCAAGTTTTTAATATCAAAATATTCTTTACAAACTAGCATAGTTGACTTGTAAAAGGGTCGAAGAAAATATTATTTTTGTGACCTCATTTTCTCTTATGTCAAAATGAACATTCGGTAAGTCTAACTGACCTGGATTTGATACTAATCAAACCTTTCCATCTATCTGTATTAATAGACCCGTAGCCAGGATTTTGAGAGGGATGTGAAAGTTGATTAGGCTTATGGTGGGACACGAAGTCCCTTGCATGAGGTTGCTTAAGGGAGGTTCAGGGGAGGGAAAATTTGAACGATGAGTGGACTAAAACATGATTTCTTGGCATCAGCTTTAAAAGTTATATATTTAAACTATGATTTTTTACTATTTTAAGCGTCAACTGATCATCACCCCCACCCCAATTATGTTCAAAGGCAAAATAGCAGAAGAAAATAGCTATACTTACTATGACCGGATTTCTGCATCGACATTTCGTCATTGTTAGTGTGACCCTGTACAAGTAAATAATAAATAGCAATCTGAGGAATCATGTCAAACAGTCATTTCAACACATGGTCTATCAATTAAACCATCTTTTACAGGCGTAGACAATCATTTCATATATTTACGCATGTTAATGGTAAATCTATGACAGCATTAAGACAAGTTTAAACTTGATGCTGTAAAACTATTTGTGTAAATAGTCATGTTCGTGCCATTATGGTACCCTCTTGTACACTAAAATGGAGTCAAAAATGAAAAGAATTGAAATTTTAATTAATTTGTTCGGAAATCAATGGCATTCATTAACAATAATAAATTTAATAAAGTTAAAGACAAACATAACAGGTGCAGAAATTAGGTGGCTATGACCTATTTCTGTGACAATCCTCAGCTTTTTTTCATATCTATTGTAGCAGTGTATTTATTCACCTGCTTGTCCGCCTTGCTGTGAGCTCTATCTGACATCCGAGGACCCTGATCTGATAGCGGAGACCTGCCACGGGATCCAGACCCTGACTCTCTCTTCTGCATCCTGTCCCACCTTAAACAACAGAGAACATTAGAACATATTCACACAACACTGACCAGTCCATTCTGTGCACATCACACTGGTTTTTTTTTTAATGATTAGAATAGTTGAAATTGTTGTTCTTTTTATAATGGTTATCATTGCTAGTAATTATTCATTTGATTTTAATTTTTCTGGTTAAATTTACAGATATAAGAATAGTACCTGTTTTTTAGTATTTCAAATCCAACCAATGGATACTAACCTTTCTTCCAGTTCCGGAGGCAGTCGGAAAATATCTGGAGCCTCATTGCAGATTTCTTTAAGTTTCTGAAAAAGAACATTTGTCTAGTAAGTAACGACATATTTTAGATTAGTACAAAACATTATTTCTTGAAGAATTAAGCTTTAGTAGTAAACTTTGTTATGCATATGAATTGAAACCACACAGAATAATTTATTGTAATATTTTCGAGCACTTCTATTTAGTGGTTAGAACCTCAAATAAGAGATTTTGCAAGAAATAAATTTGCATTGTAACAACCAGATAATTTAACAAATTACGAAGTGTATACCACAAAGCTGTATAAAATATTTATAAGCAACATAAATTTTAGAAGGTTTACCTTGACTAAATTGTCAATTTCTTTATCTTTTTCAGGAGTCTGGGCCATCTGCTTCAGCCTCCTGAAGCGATCCATTAAAGCATTGTATTGGTCATGCAGAACTTGAATCTTTTGTTCAAATTCAGAATCTTCCATTGGCTGAATCAAATCACTTCCTGCCAACGTTCCATGCATCATTTGTTTTGATTGGTCAATGGCCGATTCATCTTCATCACGTGATGACTCATGCTGATCATCAGCCAATCGATTGGCTGGAAAAGGCTGTCTCTTGGAAGGCTTCTCCTTCATGTTTTTGTCCACTTTCTCATGAATCTCATCGAATCTCATACCAAGTCTGAACAGTTCTCCCTCCAGCTGTTTGTTGTGGTCGAAGTTGGCGTCAGTGAGAGAGGCACCAGATCTGCGTAGGACATTGTAGTCCTCTTTCGCTTGTAAATAACTTCTTCTCAGCTTTTCGTGATCAGTTCGAAGTTGTTCGAACACCTGTTCCTGGTCTTCAAATGTCAGCTGTCTTGTTTCCAAGATGTTTCCGAAAGATTCAATCTGTAAACAAATCATCAAATAATACCAGTTATAAACTGAGTCTGATAAGAAAATGAATCATGTATTTGTTTCTTTACTTATGACTTTTTTCACTGTGGATCAATCATTCGATCACCTGAGGTTGGAATGGTTAAAGAATTGAGTCGTCATAAGATTTTACACACTCAAATCCGATTCAGTAAACCATAGTTATCCTATAACTGACCCATAATATCCGTGTCATGATACTATTACAGGGTGTGCACTTTACGGTCGTCCGGTCGCCCATGGATACTCAAAATAGCCTCGGGCAAGTCAAAATTTTATCACGTGTCGCCCGTGTGGCGACCGAAAATTTAAAGTGCAATTTATGTTTAGGGTTTTTTTTAAACAAAATTCGGTTGCGGGCCATTCAAAAGTTGTACGGGCGAGTCAAAGTGTTGCTTTGATTGGCCCGATTGGCCAGTCAAAAAATATCCCAAGTGCATACCCTGCATCTCAGCACAACTATTGCTGTCAGTGGAATTCCAGAGTGACAATAGTAACAGGGTATATTGTAAAAGACTGGATTTCAGTCACTTCCAGTAGTGACAGGAACATGACCATTACACTATAGAAGAAAGGAAAAGTTTGCATGTTTTGTCTACAATGAAGACAGAAAACAGACAAAGCAGTTGACCTTTCCTGACCACGTCTATCTCACTTTATCTAGCAGCAAGGGCGTGGGCTAGCAATCTCACACTCATGTAACGTTTATAACTGTTTTAATACCATTTATACATTCTTTTACATCTCCATGTTGGTTTTTGGCAACACCGCTATACTAAAGTTTAGTAACTAAACCCTAAATGTAAACAAAATACTGTAGACTGGTCTATACATGTACCATACATAATTATTGTAATATGCATATATCTGAAGATATTAATTTTTGTTCTCATATTGAGAAACGGTAGGCCTAATGTTTTAGCTGTTAAATTTTATGTTTCACATACCCTACATGCAATTTTCATGTTTTCAATAATTTTCTAATTACCGGTATATTGATCCAGGATTATCCTATATTATTGATCCTTAATGTATTATAATTCCAAGTTCATCTTTTGTATTTGGCATTATTCCTTGGTCCTTAATTGTGACTGGTGTTTCCCAAACCATAATAAGAGCTAGCTCATCCTGTCCGAGTGGCAGATTAACGTGGCTAGAACTGACAAGCTTGAGTGCTCATGTAGACTTATACATGTGTTTACCTACAAGATAAGAAGACAACAATAATAATGTTGTTCATGCACAATTACTTATCTCTGGAATGCAGAGAGTTAGTATTAAACACCAGGGTAAACGGACGGCACACAGAACTTTAAAAAAACAAAACAATGTGTTTGGTGTTTTGATCCATGTTAAAAACAGCCACACGACACCGAAACGATTGCCTTTGAAACTTTGAAACTTATTGAAACACTCAGGCCGTCACACGACAGCATATGATTGATTTTTACAATATAAATATGTACAATAACTAGATGTCAACATGAACTCTTCAAACAAATATATACATACATAATATTACAATAGTGGCTCTTCAAACAGTATATGCATACATAATTATTACATGTATAACATAATTAGATAATAATATGCATAAAATTATAGAAAACATAGGGGGTAGTATGTCATAAAACATAGTAAAAGTTATAGAAAGTAATTGCTGATGAAGTAATGCCAAAATGCAAAGAATGATTTTAAGCTAGTGGAATAATATTGGGGAAGAGTTATGCTTTTTTTTAAATATATTTCTGATTTCTGAAATGTATTTGCAAGTTTTCATGAGGGTACTTACATTAAATTACAGTTAAACTGTTGTCTGAATTTTACAATGTTTGGATATTTATAATACATTTCATTACAAAATGTATCTTGACATGCAGCTGCCCTATATCGATGTATTGTTTATGAAATATCATGACATGATACAGGTTTGGCTTATTGATACTCTATTACCATATTGATATTGTATTGCTTTATCGAAACTCTATTGCCTTGTCATTACAGTCCTACTAAATACCTGTTGTGAGTGTATTAAGATTTATTTGGCTCTTTATTTGATTGATCACAGTCTCACTACAGGTGTGACCTGGCACATGTCAACGTGTTCAATTAACTCACGAATATGAAACCAATGTCAGCTGAAGTATGCTGGACTAGAACTGGTTAAACCAAGCTCTTGTGCAAACACCATTGTTTATCATATCAAAGTTCAAACTTACCTAATTCGAAGTTATACGGGTTGATCCAAGGTGGGAGTATAGGAGGTTCAACCCTCCAAACAATTTAATTTGTTCCCTTTTGATGATGTAATTGTGGGAAAACCATTACTCCACACAGGAGACAATGTCAATTAACAGAAAATAAGCCTTTTGCAGCCAGTGTATAAACTTCATAGCAACTACACTGACAGTGAAGTGTACAGTCAAACCTGCTTGAGCGGCCACCTGTATTAAGCAGCCACCTGTCTTAAAGGGTCACCATAATTTTCTCC
>JAUTCZ010057705.1:0-10198 GCA_032273805.1 Melanodrymia brightae | reverse complement strand
CTGCACCTCAGAGCGAGTGTTTCGTAAGACTCATTGGGTAGGTGTACTTCCACTTACACCGACCAGTGTCCACAACTGATTTAACAAAGGCCGTGGTATGTACAGTCCTGTATATGGGAAAAAGATCAAGTGTAGCGGGTTTCCTCTACCATACTAACACTAACTTCTTTCATGGACAGGCAGTCGAGGCAGCTGGACTGCGTGACCATGGCAGACGTGCTTGAACCTTAATTGGAAATAAACCACGTAAATTACGTTATAACTAATTATTAACTAACTAACTGTTATTCGATACAGATTAGCATAATTATCTTGCCGGAACAGGCACCTTCTTAGATCATGTGTCGAGACAGCCGTGCGTTTAACATCCAATGTACTCTTGTGGTGTTAAATAAACACAGTTTATTGTTTTATCTGTAATTAATATTAATCGAACACATTAACAGCTGATCTGTTTTCGTGAAGAAAATATTTTCGTTTTTACTGTTGACACATTTGTGTGAAGTAATAGTTCTCGCAGTTGATTCTTATCACGCTTGCTCGGTTTGATTCCTGGAACAGCTGGGAAAACATCTAAGAGATAACAACATCCCCAAACAAGCCCCGCGTTTAAAGTGGGATGGGGAAAACAGAATATTTTTTTATACACATCGCACGTAGATTTTGACCCAGATGTTTGTTGTTTATTCAGGTATGTACATGTACATGTACTATGTTTTTACTTTTAGATGACGTTGGCACATAAATTATTTGTTCTATACATAGATGATGGATGGACTGTAATCGTCTACAATTAGATTGTTATAACTTATTTACGTGCTTATATCCAATTAAGGTTCAAGCACGTATGTCATGGTCACGCAGTCCAGCTACCTCGACTGCCTGTTCAGGACAGATGTTTGTGTTAGTATGATGGAGGAACGCTCTATTGCGAGCTATCTTTTATTTGTACTTTCGCACAGATAGAACAGTATTAATATATTATATAGGTGGCAATGTGTGGACCGATACATTCTATAGATGGACATTGTCTGGACTGATATATTCTATAGGTGGACATTATCTGGACTGATATATTCTATGTGGCAATGTGTGGACTGATACATTCTATAGATGGACATTGTCTGTACTGTTATATTCTATAGGTTGCGAAGTCTCAACTGATACATTCTATAGATGGACATTATCTGGACTGATATATTTTATAGGTGGCAATGTCTGGACTGATACATTTAATAGATGGACATTATCTGGACTGATATATTCTATAGATGGACTATGTCTGGCCTGATATATTCTATAGATGGACTATGTCTGGACTGATATATTCTATAGATTGACATTGTTTGGACTGATACATTCTATAGGTTGCGAAGTCTCGACTGATATATCCCGCCGCTCAACTATGTCTGGACTGATATGTTCTATAGATTGACATTGTCTGGACGGATATATCCTATTGATAGACGATGTCAGGGACTTTTCCATGTGACTTTGCTCCTGTAACGCATTATATTGACTCTTCCTGAATTATTACAGTAAATTATATAATTATTTAAAATTGGTTTGTTTAACGACACCACTGGAATACATTGATGTATAATCAGCGGTTATTGGATGTCAAACATACGATTATTTAGACACATGGTCTGAGAAGAAACCCAGAAGATTAGCAGCAAAGCATTGTTGACAAGCCAATTATTAAGTTTTATATTGTATGTATACCTCGCCAAAATACGTATAAACCAAACACTTCTACGGTCAGTTATTGTTTGCAGATGCCACAGAGTCAACGTTTGGCGCCAATATCGGTGATTGAAGGTCTTTAACTGTGTATTTTGTATTGCCATTATGTCATCTTGTCACACATTGTATACATTTGTATGCGCGTAGGTGAATAAATCTTAAAATATTCAACAATTTAATTGTTCTATTCACAGTAAGTATTGAATTTCCTTCACCGTCTTCTTAATTAGTAGCAAACAATAGAAAATTGGCGGATTCAGAACTTGAAAATCCATTTCTAGCAATTGAATGGAACAAATGACACATGTATTTGTATTACTAATTTAGACATTAAAGCATATTTGTATAGTACGTCAGAGTAAAGCATAATGAAACATCGTTTACTCGACTCTTGAGGACTAAAATAGACTCAAATGATAAATCTTTCAAAGCATTTAACGGTGTGCAGTAACAAGTTGGACAGATTTCACATTATGTATCGTCGACTAAAACTGAATAGGGCGTAGCTCAGCGGTAGAGCGTCCCTCTGAGGTTCGATAGTTCGACGGATCTATACTCCTCAGTGGATCCGTTGGGTTATTTCCCGTTCCAACCAGTGATCCACGATGGGTAAATCAAGGGTCGTGGTATGTGCTATCCTGTCTGTGAGAAAGTGCACATAAAAGATCCCTTGCTGTTATTTGAAGACAGCGGGTTTACTCTGTAACCAAGTGTCGATATAACCATGGGTTTGGAATCCAATAACCGCTGATTAATAATCAATGTTTTCCAATGGTTTCGTTAGACAAACAAACTTTATAATCTTTGCAACTTCGTTTAAAATTTATTGTTCCTTACAAAATTGTCTGTTTTACAATTATGGTATCTACATGTTTATTAGCTTATGGCAAGTTACAATGGTTGAATGTTCTATTCACGAATTCGCCCCTGAAATATGACTTGGTTCATCAAATGTCGTAGTGTGTGCTTTCCAGTCTGTGGGAAAGTTCACATAAAATATCCCTTGCTGTTGTTGGTAAGAGTAAAGTATGTGGCGGCAGTAGGTTTCTTCTAAGACCTGTCATGTGTAAACAAAACCAACATGCTCTAGCGTTGTCGTTAAACAAACCAAGTTTATCTTTGGAGCATCTGCATGGCGTCTAGCACGTAATTATAAATACTTGTCTAATTCTTTGAAAAAACATGGAAACAAATATTCAGAAAGGAAAACGAAAAACAGAATGATCAAAGGAACACGACGATATCTGCTGCTTCAATATTACCAGAAACAACACGTGCACCGTGAAGAATATTTTGTTAAACAGCCGACAATTCTCTGGGGTATGGCTAGACCTATTTATCGCTCACAGATCGATAACAAGCGTAGCTCTGTTCATAATCAACATAAAATACATGTCTGATAATCAAATTTATTCATGACTTTGCTTTATCTCGGCCTCTTGAATCGGGGAGAGTAGAATTGCAATAAATCCAGCGTGTCTGAGAAGCATCTTACAAGCTATCGGCGCGGTAAAGGGTTCAAGTCTTGATCTTTGATTGTCTGTGTACGCAACATCTTGATTAAATAATTGATGAGACAGTTTCCTATCTCATAGTAATTGATCATTTCCGATATATTTTTAAGTGTTATACTGTTGTTTTTTTTGTTCTTTTTTTGCTATAATCATCTATAATATGTTAAATCATGGGCGTAGCTACCATTTATATGCAATGCACTCAATAGTATTTGTCCCGTCCGCAACGATTGTTTCTCTTTATGTAAATAAATGCAAATATTATCAAATATCATTAATGTTTTTGTAGTGCAAATTGAAATTCCCAACATAGTGTTTTGCCTTAACTAACTAAAATGATGAAAAACAATCGTTACCATGGAATCGCCCTTATACGCAAAATACTGGCAGGTCTACACTCTTGCCATTGTTATGCCCCACGTCGACCAAGCTCCAGAAAACGAAATTTAGTACACATTTTGGGAGCCTAGCTACACGCCTTCGTTTTAAAGCCACACTCCCGAGTTTTAGACGGATGTCATCGAACATGCGAATCTAATGATATTTGAAATATATTTTTGAATAATAAAGGTTTTTTTAATTTATTATAATTAACATTAACTTACATTAACGCTAAATAAAATCCAGTTTTATTAATCAGGCTATTTGTTTTACTCCGTAAAATTTCATTTGACTATTTAACCCATTTTATTTCATTATTACCGGGCTTGCATTGAAGCCGATACGAATGCATTTCCGATAAGATCATAACAAAATGGATTAAATAATAACATGTATCTTTACGGAATGAAATCAATAACCTAATCGATAAAACGAGATATTACTACAGGTCCTAGCGTTAATGCAAGAAAAAACTCAATAAAACTATGTTATTTATTCAACTCTACTAGGTATGTACAGTAGGTCCGTTAGCATTATACACCGTTTCGGACCTATATTCCAATAGACTTTTATTCCTTTTACACCGGCAAGAGTTTAGTCTTGAAACTGGTTTATATATAAAAATAATAATAGTACATGTAATATTAATAAACAATATCATAATTATGCCTTAGTACTTTTATTTGTATGTATGATGCTCGATTCTTTATTGATTTTAATAGTCTCTCATAACTCCATAAGGAGTGGACTTTTAAGGCCGTTGCCAGGATTTTGCTCAGTGGTAGACTGCTTGAGGTCTAACGATCGAACCACTCAAGTAGAACTTTTGGTTTTTTTCACGTTCAAACCAGTGATATACGACTAGTAGGTCCTACATCAAAGACTGTAGCGTAAGCTATATCACGTGTATTTGATGGTGGCTCAATCTTTGTAGTCTATGTGCGTGTACATCCGATGTCCAAACACAACGTAGATTAGAAAATTATTACGCTCCTGACTTTAGTCTCGATAAAATACGGTTGCGATTTCCGGGATCTAATTCAAATAATTATTCTGAAAAATGTATCAGCCCTGCGTTCAATAGAGCGAACGTTTTACTACAGACACAACACAATTTGACTGGTACCGATCGTGTACTATCATATATTAGATGCAAACATCGGGTGTCAATACGTTTTGTGTCGGTAGTGACCATAAATTATGTGCCAGTTGTGCAGTTAAAAAAATAAACTACATGTATGTTTTAATACAATCGATATTCCTGGCAATGGTAAACTTATTTGAAGAAAACATATATAGAATAATAGCAATAGCCTCAGTTTAAGTTTTGATTCTCTTGGACCCTATAAACAAGGTCGAAGGTTACATTATTGTAACGATCACTGGCCCAGAATTGTGTAATATTACTCGTTTTGTTCGTGTTGATAACAATACTACCTTAAAAAAAGGTTTAAAATCCTGAAATAAAAACCCATGGTGAATGCCAACATGAAACTAACGTATTAAAATAACCGTACTCTGCCGTCACGCCGTGGTGTGCTTTCACGTTGATTATACAGTGGATACTGCCCCTGAGGAGCGATTCATCTGACAGGATGGCATGGCAAACACGCAACACCACGGCATCATGGCGCCTGGTAATCATCTTGATAATCATGGCGAATGCGTAGTCCACCAACAGTAGACGTCTGGGTATGACCCGATGCATAACAAGACATCGAACATCTACGTTTATCGTTGATGAACTAGGTGAATGCGATAAACTGGACACTGCAGAGGAAACTAGTTAGGATGTTTATGGTAACCTTACATACCCTAAATTTACCCCCTTTCCATACTCAAAACATGTCATTGCTAAAATTGAAAACCAAAAATTATGTTTATTTTCATTATAAACGTACATGTATTTATAAAATAAAAAATATATAATAGGTATATTTAAAGAAAATGCAATGCATGAGGCCTAGGCCTACCTTGCTTGCCTTCATCGCCAATTGTTAATATGGTATTATTTAGTGATGATTAACTTTGCACTAGTTTTATTTGAATAAAATTAATTTGTAAAAAAAAAGAAGAGGTCTACAGGTACCTTGATGACGTCATAATCAAACAACGTCGCAATCGCCCAAGGACGAAATTCATGGAGGTAGAGGTTTGTTTCAGCGATCGTTTGAAGTACTTAATGAAGTTTTTCATTTAATACGTCAGTTGGTACGGTAAGAACTTGATATATTATGATTGTAGAATGTAACGCCATACAGATTATGAATGAAGGACGTCTATATAGATATTAGAGACCATTATACATGTTTGATATATCGATATATAGTTTGAAGGGCTAAAACTTGAAGTGGAGATTCTATTTTAAATCTATTTTCTTACATTTAATATTCTACAAATTCGGTGTTAACTTACTATATTGAAGTACATGTATAATACAAAGAATACATGCATTAAATATCACATTTAGTCGTCAACTAGTTACAATTGCATTTTCATTCTTTTCAAGTCAGTGTTTATTTGGTGTCTTATTAGTGTAAATAATTTAACTTTTCTAAACACTAACAGTGGCGGATCCAGAAAACCCATTTGGGGGTGGGTGCCCAATGAAGCATCTAGTAAGAGAAATTTGAAAAGCAACGTAAAAAATGAAAATTAATATATAATAAAATTATAACTCTCAGAATTCAGGGGGCTCCCCTAGATCCACCTCTGACTAAATCTGTCCCATCACATTGAACCAAACTCCTTTCTTTTCTTCACGTCTGCTATTGTTTTGGCATTCTTTTTACCATAATATAAATAAGTTCTTACAGTAGATTATTGCAAAACACCTCCTCTATGAATTTTAACCTTGGATATTGTGACATTATGTTCTTATTACATCATCACCTGTGGAGTCATTGGAGAGGAGCATGGTGGAGATATGTCAATGCAAGCACTACCGGGATTGTCGCACATCAATCGCATCAGGTTGGCTCATTTTAGTCATACTTAATTTGTCACTCATGATGTGATAATTATGCTGACATCAGTTATAAAAAAAAATCCAAACAAAATACTATAAACCGTGAAAACTTCGCGTGCATAATTTTACCGCTTATAATGTGCTTCCTTGTACCGACGTTCGTTCGTGAAATATAAACGTCGTGAACATGCGCTTGGGGGCGTATTCGCGAAAAGAACACGTCGCAATATTAATACGGTTTACAGTAAAGTGATATTCAAAGATAAAAAAAACCAAAACATGTCTATTTTAAATATATTGCTTTATATTAATTTTAACACTGTGGAAATCCCGACGATTTCGTCCAAGTGAAACATATACATGTAATTTAATATCGGTGATCTCACCAACATTCAAATGGAGATAATGTAAGCCATAAAACAGCATTAATTAAACAAAAACATTCTGAATCACTAATACAAAATTTCGATCACCTGTAAGTAATAGTTATACCCACAGTTTACGAGGTGTATCCGTGAATATCCTACAGTTTTGGTCGTGGGGTCTCTGAGGCGAAGCCGAGGTTTCCATGACCAAAACTGTAGGATATTCACCGATACACTGAGTAACAGTACATGTAGGTATAACTGACATATACGCCCACTTTCGGCCGAGTTATGAAAATACTTTGTTATTATTTGCCTCTGAAAAGTGTAGGTGTATCGGTGAATACACCTACACTTTTAACAAAAGAAACCATGGCAACGAGGCCGGAAGTGGGGTATAAACACCATAATGTGCACAGCAATGGATACACAATTTATTAAAATATATTATACTCACCCATCATTATTTTGTACAATTATACATGTGTTATGTTAACATTTTGCCTTAGAACAAGTGTCATGTGAGAAAGGCTCCCCAGGCAGAGAAGTTAATTATATTGACGATTTCACATTAAATGATTTACTCAATGAAGAGCTCGTAAATAGTGTGATGATCATTAAACTCTGTTACTAAGCATTAATAATTATATGCACTACATTACAGTAAATATAGTTATTAAATAATATTATTATTAAGATAATTTGTTTAAATCCTGACAATTCCTTCAAGATGCATACAGGAAGCACAGGTTTGCAATAACATACTTCACCCCAACTACAAATTTCTCCTCTGATTTATATCAGTTTCAAAAGTGACCAATTTGGTCCCCACAAATGCAGAATTTTGTAGATCTGCACATCATTCTAAAATCCTAGTAACCTTAACCGAAACAGTAAGGACCAATCAAACCTTATTACACTGAAATGTTCATGGAGTGCATAATGTACAGCACGTGTCATGTTTGCAAAAATAAAGCTGCATGTTGGAACATGAACAATGATATTGCTTGATTTCGCAATACGTAATTTATGTCGGAAACAGGAAATAGGTCCATTTTTCACTCAAATACTCAATATGACATCAGTGTAACAGATATATACATTTGAACCCAAATAATCCTCATAATAAATGTACCGGTACATATATATATAGATAACCCAAATACACCACGTCACAATTGTTTATTAAGAACCCCAAGACACCAAGTTGACCAATGTTGCACAATCTAGAGCCACAGGTCTTCATGTCACTGTTCTAGTTGTACATGTGTGTATCTCAAACTCAAATGCCTGCTGGAAACGATACTGAAAAAAAAAGCATAATGATATAACTTAAAATGAATGAAACTGAAACAATGAAATGAAAACAACACAATCATTATGTCCCAGTAGAACGAAAAACAAAAAATAAAATAAATCCATGGTTTTATAAGTACATGTATTACGCATAATCAATAATGTAACAACAAAGGTAATTTGTTAATAACAGCAAAAGAGCATTGAGCCAATACCAGCAAATAACCACACTGATGCCCATTATGAATCTAGTTATTGTTTACAAAGATTGTTTAATGACACCACTGGAGCACATTGATAAGTTAAAACGGCACATGTATGACATTAGCGCACATAATAAATAAAACATCTACATGTACATGTACCTTTTTGAGTGGATACAGAAATATTTCGTACGTGAAGACGAAAAATGACATGCTTTACTCGTGGCTGCACTGCTTGTGAAAATATGAATTTTTCGTCCTTACTCATGAAATATTTACCATATTCACTCAAAAAAGCGTAGATATCCTCGTTTTATTACATGGCTGTTAACAAAAGATAAATGTGACTGAAATGTTATGAGTTCCAAGGCAGACAAAACAGAAACCGAAAAAACGGCCGAGCGATTTTCCATTTATTTAACACACACAAAAAAAGCACAATTTTTCTCACGACGGAAATCTGTCTCAGGACGGACAGATAATAGCCATGTTATTATATATATCGCAATATGGCTGTCCTGATTTAATGCACCTTTAATCGATGTATCATATCGTGGATACTGCATCGCCATATCGCTACAGCTCTAGGAACTACTTTTAAGTTGCATTCCTGAATTGATGTCTAAATCTACATCGCGCCATCTGTCATTATGTTACTGACCTCAAACTGACCAGCATGTGTTATTTATTCTGTAACTTGGAGAACCAGCTGGAGCCCATGGAGCCGAGCTTGTTGTACAATGAGCTGCTCAGATCAGCCTGCGATGACGACTTGGGCAGAACTGCTTCTACAGCCTGAGTCAGGGAAGGATTGCCTGTATCCAAGCCCTGTACAGAAAGAAAAAATGATAGATATCGAATACTAAACAAGTTCCCGTGAGAGACCGTCCATCTACAAGTTGTGTGTTTTCAATCATGCATCACGAGCGAAAGCGAATGAGTGAATGTATGATTGAAAACACCTGGATTTGCAATTATTGACCGACATGATTTTATGTATCAATCTATTTTTGGCTATTTTTTGTGAATTTCCAATGACACCAGGGATTTAAAGTTTCTTCAAGAATATTCTACCGTCGATTTAAATTCCACGAAGTGTAATAACCCTGTTACATTGACAACTAATATTCTGACTATTACACACAATTTATGATCCATCTAAATTACTATAAACAAATTATTAATACATGGCTGCCATCAAAAGTGAAAAAGTGTGACTGAAATTTTATGAGGTCCAAGGCAGACAAAACAGAAACCGAAAACGGCCGAGTGATTTTCCATTTATTTAACACAAAAAAAAGCACAATTTCTCTCATGACAGAAATCCTTCTCAGGATGGACAGATAACAGCCATGTTAATATTTGATATACTAAACGAAAATGAAATCTCACCCTTGACATGGTCTGTGACAACACGGCTGATGTTATGGATGACCGGTTTTGCTGAGAACTGAGAGGAAGCAGTGGAAATCGGTTTGGACAGGTCGTGAGGGAGAGAATGTTATGTTGTTCCTGGTGACCAGTCGGAGCTCCCCGGCCTCCCAGCAGAAGAGCTTGTTTGTCCAGCGACGCCAGAGCACCAAATATTACCTACAATAGTCAAATCCAGTCTAAATGTAAGTGAAATGAATTGCAACCTATAGTCCTCGTAACAACATTTGTAGTATGGTTTTTGTAGATAACTTTAGTTTTGTTTAACTTAGAGAAAAAAGGTAAACATTTTTG
>JAUTCZ010057694.1:0-10199 GCA_032273805.1 Melanodrymia brightae | reverse complement strand
TGAGTTCTACGTTCTGGACACAAGTTCAAATTTTAATTTTGTATTCATGTTTCAACCTTTGCAACATGTTCTGTTCACGGTGTGAAGTTTATGGCCCTTCTGGTTGACCACACTTTTCACTGTCGCAATTTTACGGAATACCTCGCTTTTCAAGACCAAATTATAGTTGACTATAACGTTCGCATGGATTGGATTTATTGCCTCACACAATATTATATGTAAGTACATCATAACTTTTTTTTTTTATCTGTTTAGACAATTGAATGGACTAATTATATATGTCGTTATTTTTCACGTGGTCCTACACTGCGCATGCGTAGCAACGATTTTTCCCTTAGTACCTCGCTTTTCAATACCACGAGGATACTAACATTTTGAATGGTCACTATATCCCTTTGACTCTTCCTTGTCAATGTCGTGTCGTTTAGATTTAGTAAACTAGATACAGGTTCCTGTTTATTTAACAGATGTTGATCTGTAGGGTATAATCTATATAGATGTGTTAATACTTTAAGTAAAGACTACGTAAACATCCAGGAGAGCATGGACTTTTGAAACATTTGGTTGGTTTCTTTTTAAATAAGGTGTGGCATACAGGAAGATTGCATTGTTTACGATCTATAGGGTAGACCTAGATAACTTATATAGATATATGTTAATAGTTTAAATAAAGACTAGATGTCAACATCCAAGAGAGCATGGAATTTTCAATAATTTGGTTGGTTACTTTTTTAAATAAGGTGTGGCATACAGGAAGAATGCATTGTTTACGATAAAGTAAACGACGGCAAAACAAAAACAAGTCGTTCAGGATACCCACAAGGTGAAACATGACGTCTATATGACATTTAAGTATGACGTCTAGTCCTACGTATTTTATTAGTTGTGTTATTGGTTTCCCTTAGTTACATATCCAAATGTCTTTCACGGGGATGGGTTTCCCCATATCATCTTCCTGGTTATGTCAAATATTAATACCATAGGCATCGGAAGGTGTCAGCCACTGAATGACATTATGAAAGGCGGGGGCAGAAAAGAGGGATTGTTAGGTACGTTAGACGCAATTTTCAACCAATTCTGATACGAATTCAGTCCGGGAGCGAAATCGGGAGTTTTGGCCCATTTTCCCCCAACATTTTGTTTAATTGTTGATTTTGTTTAAGGACGTATCCTAGAACCAATATCTGAGCGGATGACACTCTTGTCACCTGTCGGCATCTTTAATTATTTCATGTTAAAGAACATGTACCAAACAAAACATATAGTCCATGGGTTATTGCGGGTCCCCATGTATCTTTTTCCCCTCCAACCCCGCCACTAACCAACGTCTTTGATATTTTCAGGTATAGTACCCCTGCGTCTAAGGATCGGGGAAAATCATGTTAACATTGAATAAACCTGTTCCAGGTGTACCTGCTAGAGCAATGTTTAACATCATATGAAACCGATTTATATAGGGCACTCCTCAAATAACTTGTTTGGGTACCTTTTCACCCATTTGGCGAAATTTAAAAGATGTCTTTTTCTTGTATTTCCAGTATTTTGCTACTAGTGTTCTACTTATGAAAACAGCATTTCACTCATCGTAGAGAGAGAGAGACACACAGAGAGAGGTTTGCATGAACCTTCGGTGGAAACTAATAATGTGAACCTTAAACAAAGGTTTGAAGAAGAAGAAGTCCCCAAAAATCTAATAACTTTTATTCAAGTTATTGTCAATCAAATTATCAATCAAACACAACACCATGTGCAGCCTTTCTTTTCTTGCTGGTTGGATTTACCACACTCATTCCCACTTTCTTAGGTTTGTTCTTGGCTGCTCCTTTCTTTGGTCCAAGGTCCATTAAAGGGTTAATGCCACCAGCCTTCGCATTCTGTGTCTTAAGATTGTCCATAGTCTTATTGGCTGCAGCTAACTTGGTTTCCAGTGACGATGCTAATTCTGCCAATCTGAACAAAACAGTCTGCAGTTCTAACCTTTTCTCTGCAGCTTTGGCTTCAAAGAGATCAAATATCAATGCATTTTGTCCCCGTCCAACTGTTAAAGTCGCCTTGTTTCCAATTCTTGCTACTGATACATCTCCTTGAGTTAATCCATTTCTAAAAGTATAAACAGCATCATTTAGGTTAGAAAAATGATGATTTCAATTAATAATATCAATACAGCTTGAATTCACTAAGAACGCCCAAGAGAGCTGGCACAAACTACATGTAACCATCCTAAAGTTCTTTGTATTTTGCAAGACTTTGTGGCAAAACCACATAAACTGAGAAATTATGCGCCATCGTATTATTTACTAGTCTATAATATAAATTTTAATCATTAAAATGCAAATATGTAACCATCCAGTTCACTGTTCACATGGTATGAATCCAGGATTATTATACAATGGATTAAGGAATGAGGGTCACGGGTGGGTGATTGCAAAGTTGTATCTGTGGATAGTTAGCCATATTATGCCTATTTACCTAAACTTCATGTAAAATGAATTATCACCATCTGAACAGTGGTTTGAGCATCTTTGTCCAGAAAATATAGAAAAGTGGTATTCTGAGATAAATTTTTAAACATTGTTCAACAATGTATAATGCGTCCCTGGTCCAAATATATTCGAACATGTTCAAATTGGCAGTATAGCTGAGCTAAAGGCTGATTAGGATGTTGTAGAACTTATTTACGTGCCTATATGTAATTACGGTTCAAGTACGTCTGTCATGGTATCCAGCTGCCTCGACTGCCTGTCCACGAACCCATTACCTACCGGTCTGAAGCGTTAACCACTACACCACGGAGGCCGGTATAATAAGCTATCTGCGCTACTCTTTATAGAGAGATGCGTAATTATTGGATTTCAGTATAGTTTCCCAAAACCCGCCGATTGTGATATCGTGTGAGAAACTTTGACAGGTAATACCAAACTTGTCACCTGAATCGAGATAGATACGCATCAACTGTTGTCACGCCTGCGAGGTCACGGTGCGCGTCCAAATCCTCCGAGTCGAGTTCCGATCGCCAAATGTCCACCCCGTCACTAACGCCTAAAACCCACACGTTATTACGATCATCAAGACGCGTAAAACACAAAAACTTGACACGTCCATTCTCCGTGGTGGTATGCAGATCAGCGACCTTAGCTTCAATAAGTAAATTCTTAAAATCACTCATTGTTATCACTTATCTGGTTGTGCTACCCACTGCAATCTTTTTTGTTTACTTCCGACTATCCATTAGTCTCGCTCAAATCAGACGATCACTCATCTTCTTATCGAGACTATTTAGGCCTATACCGAACAAAATAAGAAAAGCATCACTTGCGATGTTTTTAGAGAGAAATCATACTATACGGGATTTGTTGTGGGTGTGTATGGTGTGGAAACTATCCCACTGACGGATCGTGTATGCATTGCAAAATATGTCACGTTCACCCCGTTGTTGTTTATTGATGACACTATACTAAGACATATCAACCCAATGCTTTTAATACCATTTCAAATACGAGGGCGAGCCATTCCCAGGTACTTATCACACTCACGGACATCAAAGTTGGTTAATTATGCCATACAAATACATTAACAATGACATGACAGAGTGGAAATGTCCATACGAACACTTCGTCGGCTCACAGGGAGATTTTGTTTTGCGAACCCATTTAAATGTTCGGACAAAACTTTTGAAGTAAAATAGAACGTGTTGAACTAAAGCTGGTGTGCAAATATGAAATCTAAACCTAAAAATATCTCCCCATCTCCACAAACTGTTTTTTTCTTTTTAGAACATGTAGCTGATGTTTTATATAACGTCTTTTTATACTATATTATCATCTATTTAACGCATTTTATAGGCCTAATTATTTTCTTTATAAATAAAAGCTTTTATTAAAGTCACATTTGCCAGAAAACCCATCAAAGTTCTGTTTTCTAGGACTAGTTTTAATCGATTTAATGAATATAGTAACTCAAAGTATAGAGTGCTAACAATAACAATAAACGTGCAACGTGATAAACATATTACGTGATGGTTGTAAACTATGATCATCAGGAATCTGGATAATACAATGGTAAACAAAACAAACGGTGAAAGCTGGTGTATATACCTGCAAAACGATAATGACGTGCTGCTTAAACAGAGTACATAGAAATACATGTAACAGGTCAGTAACCTGGGGCGGTATTTATCAAAGTTCAGTTTTGACTTTAGTTTCATTAAATTCAATAAGGTACAACAACGTAAGATTAAGTTTTGTAGAATTCTTAAGACACATCAGGAGGACACTTAAGACTTAAGTCAAAAACGTCCAAAACATATGTCTAGGGGTTGTTTTTTTCTCAGAACTTAAGTCACAATCGTAGAGACGTAAGTTTTTTCTTAGACTTAAGTCTTATTTCTGACTTAAGTCACTTGATAAATACCGCCCCTGGTCCTAATTTCCTGTCTTTGATACTGGGGTTGGATTTAACCAGAATTCGTGCCGCCCCCACAACTCCACTTCCCAACACTCAATTGTTTCAAAAAATTTCGGTAATAGCCATAAAGAAACTACTACCAATTATCATATTACATGTATGTATCAGTATATTGTAATATTGGTGCCATGATTACAATGTAATTCATATGCTAAAACAAACAAAACAGATATGTATTTTTATTATGTAGCTGCCATAATATTCTGAGTCTTGCAAATAATACATTTACCAGTACTAAACACACAAATAACAGTAAAACTCACTCGAAAGTACACAAAGCATAACAAAACAAACCAAATACTGTTAATTTTGGGCAAACAATGCAATAAAAATGACACAGGAATAACAATTCTATTGATTTGAAAGAATTGTAGCCTCTCTAAGTACTACTGGGTCTCCACAAAAAGTATACATGTAATTGAAAACATTAAAATATAATTGTGTAGTTTATAAATAAATATATTTATTAAATACCAAGAAAAGACAAAAACTTGTCTACAAAATGAATATGAAGCAAACACTTTTTTTTAATAACAAACATTTATGGCACAGCTATAATTTAAACTGATATTTAATTCGTTATTTTCATTTTATAGACAGAACATAACACTTATTTATTCTATTTTTGTAATTACAGCGTATATAAGTAAATGGTTTTATAAGTAAATTGCTATATCTGAAAGAAACATGGCACTGCTTGGGGGCAGAATGGTATGGAAGTATCAAGGCATGGTAGCTGGCGTGATGCTGAAAATGCCTAGGAAAAACACTATGGTAAATCACTTACTACTATGAATAATAATACTAGTATGAATACTAGTTATAATTAATTATACATTCATACATATAACATATATCTACAAGTAGGAAACAAAATTATGATAAAATACTAGGCTGTAAATACTATACACCAGAGAATTTCTAAAGTCACACATAAACATTATTTAACAATTCAGAACTACTACTAGTATATGTAGGCAGCATTACAAGTCAATTTTTATTTATGACAATTTATATTTCCCCAAACAATACTGTGAACGTTAACTGTAAGTGGAAAAGTTAACTGACTGTACACAACTACTGTAATTCAGGGACACAACCTGGACAATGAACTACCAAGACATTCCCAAGGAAGCTGTATGGTACCAGAGGTGAACTACAGAGAATGGTATCATTCATCATCACCGCTGGACCCCACATGTAATCAACAAGCAAACAAAGATAAAACGTTTGTTTGGAACACATTGATTACTATTTAGCAGTAATTGGATGTCAAATGCATAGTTATATCGACACTTGGTCACATGGGCTACTCTTACCAAATACCAGCAAGAGATCTTTTATGTGTACTTTCCCACAGACAGGATACCACACATCACAGCTTTTGATAGACCAGTCATGGATCAATGGTTGGAACGAGAAATAACACAATGGGTCCACTGAGGAGGATCGATCCATCAACCCAGTGAACCGTAGGCAGACGCTTTTGTGCTGAGCCACTCCCTGAACATGAGACGATTAATTACCCTTTTTAAAACATGGCTCGATTGAAACCAGTACATGACAAATATCCATAGCATTGGGTATCAGAATAAATATAGAATGTCTGCATATGGCAAGATTGTCCAAGAATACAATAGCACTATTTGTTTTTCATAATTAATGTATAACAAGCCATGAAGACAATAACCTCACAAAAATGAGTACTAAAATAATACTGCACAATTTTAAAAGTTCTGAAATACATTTTAACAATGACACAGAACATTAATAAAGATTAATTCAATAAAGCTGGTATTATTCATATTATTCCAAATAAGTGGATTAATATATAACATAGTTTTCACAGATAAAAAAAATAAAAATAAGCAAAAGGTTGCCATCTGTTGTAAAATACATGTGTTGTTTGGTGATGAATCAGGGCTCCCCAACCCTGACATCACCTATGTTTCTGGGGACAACAAATGTTTTGAAAAAAGAAAAAAAGAAAGTTTTCACAGTTCAATAAAACATCACAAGTCAGTCGTTTGTCTGAAAAATAAAAGCTGCCGTATAAACACAAGCTTGTTCAATTTGGCATGAATGTTGAAACTAATGTTATTAGTGAACTAATAACTACAGAACTAATAACTACACGGATTGTATATTTTCAACATCACAACTTCTGATGATGTCTGGAGTTCTGCAAGTCAATTTTTAACCGATACCGGGAATTTTGTTTACCATGGCAATCATAGAAGCATACACAATAATATAACAAACACCCACTCATTGATTATAAAATTAACTAATAGATACAATTAAAATCAATTCTTCTTAATCTACCCGTATTCATCATCATCATTTAAGAGATGAAAAAAGGTCTTAAATGTCTTATTTGTTCCTAAAATAGCTTCTAAATACAGTGTACTTCAACTTTAGTAATCTCATAATAAAACGAACATATTAGAAAATATCTATAGAAATCAAATAGGATACAATTATTATGAAAATACATCTTGATGGCATTATTTACAATTTACACATACACTGGAGAAAGTGAATTGCACATCATACTGTCTGGTAAATTCGATATACAAATTACTTTCTTTTCAATTACAAAATGCCCTGATTTTGTTTTTGGAGATTCAGATTTCCTAAAATCAGTGGAAACCCTGAATAAAATAGCACTATAAACTTACTTTGCACCACAAATTGTATACCATACATTTATTTTATCTAGCATGCAAGTATAAAAATGATGTTGCATGAACCAGAATATTCGCACTGGAAATAAATGTCAATCAGAAACACTAAGAACGGACTAGACTTTGTAATTAGTTATCGTCTAATTCGCATATATATCGCCCATTGGAATCCAAATATTTTTGCATTCAATCGAATGGTACAGGAATTCTTCTCCTTGACCCTGGTCGACATTGGACCAGTCACGATTCTTTCCATAGTTGACCCACGTTCTCTTCAGACTGTCTGCAGAGAAATGCTCGACGAACTTCGACCCCTCAGCGGAGCCAAAGTACCACATGGCCTGGATGTCTTGGTGCTCAGTGAGGTACTTGGTGAGGTGATCGCGGTCCCCGGTCAGTATGTTGACCACGCCACCTGGAAGGTCTGATGTATCAAACACCTGCAACAGAATAACAATATGTTCACTTCTCAAGGGCTTAATCTACATACAATTTGGGGTCAGTTACCGGCCCCATTCTCCTAGGAGAAATTTCCAATTTGCCAAAAACATAAACGTTGTTTAGTGTCACAGTGAAATGGATAAATTTTAGAATAAAGGGCCATAACTCCAGTAGTCCACTTGAAATGCACAACTTCACATAATAATAATAATTCATTCTATGACATTTAAAACAATATATTGAAAACTGTTGGGAGGACTTAGAAGTTAGATCCAAAGTTTATAATGTTGAAAATTTAAGAACAAAGGGCCTTAACTCCAGTAATATTGACTCAACATTTAAAAACAATACATTGAAAACTGTGCAAGGATTTAGACTGAGAATTTTCAAATAACGAATATATACATGTATGTGACAGACAATACTAATTCAAAACCATTCTTTGCCGGCTGACATATCGTCAATTATTAAAATACTACTCAATCTATAGACAGACCAAAATTTCCTATTTATAAATGTCATTAATGACAAACCTGATAGAAATCCAGAGCTACGAGAGGATATTTTTCACTCGGAACGACGACGACAGTATTGCCACGAATAACAGCTGGCGAGAAGAGAGACACAAAGCCAAGTAGAGGATAGTCATCCGGACAAGCTATACCAATAACACCGACCGGCTCGTGGATCTTGATTGTCGCACCATACAGTGTAGTTTCCTGCAGTAACATACGATCTTTTTAGCACATTTTTTAAAGTAAAATTTCTTTTCTAACAGCACTTATCCTGGAAAATGTTTACATAATGCGTCTCGTGCACAAGGATACAAAAATCCTTGCCAGCGTGAGTCTCCATCGACACTACAACAGCTGACAACGAACATGTAACCTGTAGGCGTCTGCTATAACAGCTTGCTCTGAACGTGGACGTTAAACAAACTGAACTGAAATGTAACATCTAATTCTTCTTGTGCTTATTCCAGACAGACGTCATGCTTGCTTCTCAAAAGAGCATGTTGGATATCAGGTGTTGTGGTGTCGATGGAGCCTGGTGGGGTCTTTTTTGTATCCTTGTGCACAATAGGCATTAGGCAAAGTTAAAACCCTTCCTACGCATATATGAAAAAAACAAGTAAAATTAAAAGCTGTTAAAATGAAAATACACTTAAATGAAATACAATCACCTGCACAGTGCCACCATATTTGTCGCAAAGTGCGCCCCAGTAGAACAATCGTTGAATGGACAGGTCAACTTCTTGTCGACTGTCATCCAAGGATTTTCCAGTCATGTTGCTGATTCGCTCGGAAATCTCCTCTCGCCTCACCTCCAGATTCTCCGCCATGTAATACACAATCTGGGCACGATTATGGGCAGCTCGCTTCCCCCACCTAAATGAATGAAAATAGTACAGTGAAATAACTTTAAACCGGACACTCAGTGAACCGGAATTCACTCTAAACCGAAGTTATTTCAAAGACTCAGACAGCCTTAAGTGCTTTATTTAAACCTCAATAAACCAAACACCTCTCTAAACTGAACATTTTATTCAGTCCCAAGAGTGTTTGGTTTAGAGGGGTTTCACTGTAACTGAAAATTGGCTTTTCTAATGTTATTGTTTAAGTCTATTAGAAGGAAAATATTAATTAATTTGTATACTATTTCTTTTCTAATGATACTTAGCCTAGTATTGATAATTGTTCAAATTTGCTAAGGCAATCCAAAAAACTCATGAAGTCAATAATGAAAAGAGGTGTTTGGAACATGTGTAGCATGTGCAGATTGCTCAGTGGTGCTTACAGTACAGGAAGTGGTGCCTCAGTCTGACTAGACGTTTTGGAAGTATTCACAGTTTAAAGAGAATAATTATGCAATGTTGCACCAGGTTATTAGTGAATAAATAAAAATAAAATATAAGAAACCAATTCCATGCATTTTGTGGAAATAATATAGGAAAAAAGTACTCGTTGACTAATATTTTCTGGTTTTACTCTGTCCCGCAAATCTGTCGCCATCTACAAAATTAAAAAACATTTTACTGTCTATTTCCGAAGCATTTGATCGACATGTTATGTACCCTGGAGCTGCATTGTGAGCGGCCTCGACAGCATTCCTCACATCCTTTCTGTTTCCTTCACCCACATGACCAACCACTTTCCCCGACGGACTGACGACAGGGCGAGCATACTGGGCATCAGGTCGCTTTTGGGCACCACCATAGTACATCTTGTATGTCCGATCAATACTGAAATATGTAAATATTTAAAGAACGCAGTGTCACGTGTGCATACAAAATGAAACAATAAGTGTCTAAACAAATGTTACATTTGTTTTTTAATTATTTATTTTGATTTTGGCATTGGTACATTTGAAATACATATCTTACAAAAACATTTGTAGCATAAAAAGACCGAAAAAATAATATAAACACATAGAAAAAACAGCACCTGTATTGTGTCTAAACATATAATAATTTCCTAAACACATAAATATAAAATAAAGTTAAGCACTACCCAATTTGTTCAGGATAGGCGTATGCACTTGGGATATTTTTTGACTGGCCAATCGGGCCACTCACAGCAACACTTTGACTCGCCCGTACAACTTTTG
>JAUTCZ010057683.1:0-10200 GCA_032273805.1 Melanodrymia brightae | reverse complement strand
AATAAACTACGCTTTGACATTAAGTGCTTTAAATTGCATTTACTTTTCTGAAGGTCAAAATATCGCGATATTGACTCTGAGCAACTTCAATCTTTAGCATGACGTCACGATTTTGGTTGACATTTTCGTCAACGAGTCGTAACCTATAGGTTACAGTCTTCTATTTTAACGTAACCGGTCGATAGGTTACGATCAATTTTGCTTACGTCAAGGCCTGATAATATAATGACATTTTGACATTTCCTTTTGATTTCTTGCACCAATCGCCTTTCAGTTTATTCTGTACCTGAAACAAATGTGGATTTTTACGTTCGTTTTACTTCACCTGATTATTGAAAAGATACTGTCAGTTCTGATTTTAGTCTTGAGCAGATTCTTGTAAATTTAAACAATTCTATTACTGGTACAGGTGTACAAATGTCTAGACCCATTGAAAAGCCTTTGTTAAAATCAAGGGGAATAACTCTTAACATATCAATCTTCATAGATCTGTAAAATAGTGGTGGGAATAAAAAATTGATTGTATTTTCATGTTTGGTGATTGGTTAAACAGATAATTGGATGGCCGTAGTTAAGAACTAGTGGCTTACATCGTTTTAAAATGCAATGTTTCCTTGTAAATGTGACCAAATTCTGGTATTCCATCGATTGATTATATTGTGAGACTTACTAAAAGTTTCTAATTATATTTTCTAATTTCTTAACACTGTAATCTCCAGTGGTGTTCCTATATGTGTATTATATATAATATAAAAACAGAATTTTTCAATCTTTGTTACTCTACAGAGTAGTTTGGCAAATGGTAATAAGTAAAAAAAAATCGCCGTTACATTACTCTTATTTTACTTGATTACTAACCATGATTATGTTCTTTATTATAGATAGTAAACACCACAGAAATGGAATTCACAAGCCAAAGTCTTACAGATATCCATCAATGAAGGGTGTAAGTGTTTTCTTGTTTTCATACTCCGGACAGCTTTATATGTCAATTTAGTGTGGGAGGGTTGGCAGCAATTAAAAAATAATGCTGAAAAACAGCAAATTAGATTTAATGGTAATATTCAGAACACTTCCGTCATCTATGATATGGTTGTGGAGTTTCGAATGGCATCGAAGTAGAAATTGGTGAAAAACCAAAACATTTTATTTGTTTTTCGATGGCAATGAAATGCTGTAGCAAATTAGTTTTGCAACAGTTTTTAGAATTTTGAGAGCTGGGTTAGTCCGTGTTGCATTTTTTTGTTTTGATAACGAAAATGATATCCTCAAGATGCTTAGGCGAGCCGAATGACACATCCATCATGTCTGGCTTTGTATTCTGAAAGTCGAGCAATTTTGCAGGCCTGGACAGTCATGCAAATTTAGATTTTATATATGGCAGCTCATGGATCTGCCAAGTGTTGGTGGATAAAGATATATATTCAGAAATTTATCCAAGATATTGTACTTGGGACCCACGACTGATCAGATTGGGAAAATTAGCACAATTTTAGTTACAATTGGGAATAAATGTACATCAGCCGAGAAACTGGGAATATTCAAAGCCATTTGCTTTTGTCAGAGGTCGATTTTCAGTACTGCAGAATACCTTGATGCTGGTAAAACAAAAACAAAAATCTGAACTGTACTTTACTGGTATATGGAGTTTATTTTCTGGTTGTAAATTTGTAATACGAAATGCGAATAGTTAGTATTTTAATATATATTTTCAGGTTGATCCAAAATATTTGAAGAATCTGAAGTATTCAAGAAAACACAATAAAAAGAATGTGGTTCCCCCTGTTGCAGAGAAGGCCAAATAGACTGGATAGAATGTTATTTACGAAGTGACACGAATAAAGAAATGGTGTCCAGCTATTGTTGTATTGTTTACTTATTGAACATGGTGTAAAAGATTTTTTAAAGGTATACATGTACTGTTACAGCAGTTGAATTACAAGAACATCTGCCAGATGTTCAATATGTCGAAGGATCGATCCTAGATGGACAGGTTTGGCCATTTACCATTCCAACCACCGATTCACGACTTATCAAAGGCTGTGATGTGTACTGTCCTGTTTGAGAAAGTGGTCATAACTTATGAGTCACTCCTTAGTAAGAATAACATGGTGACAAAGTTTATTGTGAGATCATGTGTCAAAATAACTTCCATCATCCAATAGCCACTTTTTATTAATGTACTCCAGAATGTAAAAACCTGAATAGTAAAAACAAGTCTCACTATAATATATTTCATTTATTTTGTTTAATATTAAAATATATAATTACAAAACAATGTTTTGCGAGGTATCTCGCTCTATACAGCATATTCATAATAAATCTAATTTGTTAGCACTTTACAAACACTATCACATAAACATTGTATGTATCTAAAACTGGTTCATTATATTTGATTCAATGCTGTTGTTTTCCAGTGGAAAGACTAGATCTTGGTAACTTCCTGAAACATGAGATTTTGACACTACATTTACACGTACTGAACTGCACAGTTTCTAGATCTATACATATTTTGATAAAACAATTCATATGCCTAAATAAATTGCAAAACACATGGGTTCTGATTTTATAAATCTATACATTTCAATTTGTTTAAAAATAGTAATTAGCTGTATTCATAAATTATTCTAAATTGTTTTCTTTTGTGAACTGAAGTGCTTTTATATTGTGTACATTTGGAAGTTTGGCAAACATTGAATGACTTTAATGAAATTTGTCACAATCAGGAATTTTTGTGATCTAAAAAAGCCCGATCAACTTGTGTGTAATTTCCGAATTACCAAAACCAAATAAAATCTTGCTAATTGTCTTTTTAATGGATATAGTATTTGCACAAATTTATGCAAATTATACCTGTTTTACAGTGTTTTCAGCAATTAATAAAGATTTTTATAACTATTAAGATCAATATTAACTTAAATTTTCATTGCTTAGAATATCTATATCTTTACGTCCAATGTGTTGCTGGTAAATATAAATGATTGTAGTAGGTCAATATGGACTTTAAATTATTTGCCAACAATAATTTGTTTCGGGGAAAAAAAGCACACACAAATCTAAGGACTACATTTAGCTACACATTCACTCAAAGTATGCCTATGCAACATAAGCTAAGATATATGTACATGGGCTGTTAACTATTCTGTCGTGAGAGAAATTGTGCTCTTTTTTTTTTTTTGTGCGTGTTAAATTTAAATGGAAAATTGCTCAGCCGTTTTCATTTTCAGTTTTGTTTGCCTTGGACCTCATAAAATTTCAGTCACACTTTTCCAGTTTTGTTTAACAGCCATGTATGTAGCGAGAGATGCATGTATTCTTGGTATTTCTATTAGTTAATAGTTGAAGTTGCCTAACACTTTTAGGGTTTATCCAGGAAATGAGAAAGGCTGAAAAAGTTGGAGATATAGCGACTCAATTTTTATAAGAATATTGCACTCGAAAAAGTTTTAATAATTGTCTGGAATAGTTCTTTCCATGTGTATTTGCGTCTCTTACGAACTACACAGCTCCGAGAACGTACAAAATATTGTTACAAATATGACTAATGTGGAATAAACGAACAATTTATACCAATCTAATGACAGCATTGAACTAGCTATATTATTATGCATTTCTATACGATCGGGATCAAAATTTTGTGTGTATATACACAAACTTAAGTAAAAAATTTCCATTAAATTTTTAACAATATAAGTAAACTAAGTATTATATATATTAACTACTGTACTAGTTGCACTATTTACAAAGACAAATCTATAAAGTAAAAGACTTTTGTGAATGCAAATAATTGTATGTATACAGATACATTTTCTGCATGTTTTTTTTAAGTAAAAGGTCATAAAAAACTAGATTAAATTCTAGTCACTTTTATAGTCAGATTGCAATCTAGCTATGTATTTTTGTTCATTCTTATGCTGTAAGTTGCAAACTAACAATATGTATTAGCTATGATGATCAGCACAACGAGAATAATATTGATCATATGATTTCTCTCGTATCAAATCGTATTTTTACTATTAGTGTTCTTTGCTGACTTTGCTAGTGTATGAGAAATTGGAACATGACTCAATTTGGACGATGAATAAATGGGGCAGTACATACCACAGAATAATTTTTTGTAGCCTCTGAATGATGCTTGCACCCTTCCCATTATTCCCTAACACAATGCGCAGGCACTGAATGAAGAATAACTATATAGGTTACTGGTACTTGTAAATGGAGCGTGATTTGAATAGATTTAGCACCATATAATATAAAAAGAATTTTAAAACTATACAATAGTAAAATCTACCGGGTATATAATTATAACTATAGTAAAAACTAATCTCGTGAAGTATAGTACAAATGTTCAGCTGCTTGATGATTTATACTTTTTATACATATTTTGCTTTGCCAACTGCATTTCAGGTCATTAGAATAACATTTTCTTACACACCCGTTTGTGTGAGAACACTTGTTTACCATTACTTCTCCATAGTAATGACCCGAGTGACCTGCATTGTTCTCTGCGCGTCTGCCCCATGACGTCAATAGTTTTCACTGCGGATTCATTCATTCAACGCTGTTTGACGTCATGCGACTCCCATAGCCACTTTCGACAGAATTTATAGTTGCAACTGTTCATTTCATATATTTATTTTGGGTTTGTAAGAAATAGAATAATACACTTATGCCCGTTAGAGATCGTTTTCCTCACAACCTGTGTTTTCCATATGTTTCGAACTCGCTTTCGCTCGTTAGATACATTAGGAAACCACTCGTTGTGAGATAAACGATCTCAAACAGGCATTGGTGTGTTATTCTCTATTTGAATATTGCCACACTGTGCTTGTTTTTGTTTTAATTATGCCATTGTAACAATCATCAATAAAACATTACAATACAAGATCACAAGCTGAAGCAAAATTAAAGGATTAATTATTTTGCAGATGACATTAAAAAACAATCTATATCAACAGCTACATATATATTGGCATCGTAACATGGATGTATGTATGTATGTATGTATGTACAATGACTAAAGGGTTTATGTTCATCTATAAGATCAACACTTTCTACAGAGAAAAATAAAATATGTTTACAGGTCATGGTATTTATATGCACAGCATAAAATATAAAAATTGCAAAGAAAATCCCTGAAAAAACTACAAGCCCTATATTTGAACAAAATATTTTGACACCGATTCATTTAGGAGCTGTTCAGTAATGTAGAGCAAAACCAGACAATAGTGACTCCCACTCAATCTAAACACCTCCATCCCATAAAGTATTACACAAACCAAACAATCTATTTTATTTTATTTATTAGGCCAGTATCAGATTTTGAGTGATTTTCAGAAACATTTTAAACTTCAATCAGGACCGCAAAAGGACTTACAGGAAAATATTCTTACAAAAATAGTTTAAAAAAGTGAAAAAAATTGAACTGTAGAAACCTAAAATACATTGTACAAGTATCGATAGTTCACCAAATCTTAAATATTGTAAATTGGTGTTTAACAAGGAAGCATGCTCATGCCATAGGTTATACGGTTGAATTAGATAAGAATAGTTCCAGCGCTATGAAACAATTTGGTACCATAGCATCAATCTGGTTTAAACTAGTCACTAGATTGGACAGTTTTTAGGAACAATTTACATATAAACCAATTTTGAACCACAAAATTAGTCTGGTTTTTACAGATTCCAGTTTGTACAACAGTGAACGACATTTAAAAGTAAGTATCTAATAACTGGCAGTGTTTATATATATTAGGAATAATTCACTATCGCACATGTTGGGTATGAAATGCACAATATTTGTCTGTGTATAAAGTAAAACATTCCAGAAATAATTCTGATTGCAGAGCTATTTACATTAATAATTATGACAATAATAATTGGATTCAGAAAGGAATCGAGAAAGCTTTGTACCAGAACATCACAAATGAATAATTAATTTGACAAATTGTCCACTTGAAAGTCGAACCAAGTCCTAATAAGCTATTTGCCACAAATCGATGACCAACATAAAAAAATTAAGTCTTACAAAACGCTTTTAATAATATCACAATCTTCCATTACTTTCGCATAGATGCACAATGTAACATAAATGTAGAACTATGTAACACATATACAATTTAAAATAATGTACAGCATAGTAACATGGATGTACCATAAATACTTGATCAGTGTCTAGGTGTGGAACAGTACCCAGGGTCAAGACGCGGCTTCTATATTGGTTTTGTCATACAAGCATGTCCCAAATAATAGATCCACGGCGGATTCCACAGTCTCGAATAGTACCCGGATCTCGAATAGTACCCAGATCTCTAATAGTACCTGGATCTCGAATAGTACCCGGATCTCGAATAGTACCTGGGTCTTGAATAGTAGGCTCTACCTGTCTCAAATAGTACTCAAAATACATCCGTGGCAATCGTACACCCAAAAACAAATAGAACTCTCCTGGGCTGTAATAAAGTATTTATGATAGCCTACTATGAAACTAATGTAATGTGTGTATATAAATATGTAGTTAATGCAATCCGAACAAGTTACAAAGCACCAGAAGTTAACAACATTGAACAGGTTATTTCACAGACACAGTGTTATTCTGTTGGCGCCACCTTGTTTGCGTCGTGGTCGCGCAGATGGCGGTAAATACTCTGTACATATGTAAACACACACTTCCAGTCGGGGTTCTTCATTTTCACCATGTCGTCTGTATCGAGCAGTGGAGCAATGTCGGCTTCTTTCCTGTAACAATAAGATGTGCAAAATTATAAATGTGAAGACCGGGGAAAAAATACATATTTCACAGGTGTTTGATCCCTTGCAATACAGCTCTTTTGTCTGTTTATTTGTAAACAGAAATCGTAACGGTAAAATGCAGCGAGAGGAAAACGAGATACGTTTAGTATGTTCATGAACACCAAATATGTGTAGATAAGGGGTAAACCGGTTGAAATGAGAAGAAAAGTAGTCCAAAATGTACATGTACATACAATGCCGACGAAGCAGCTGGACTGTGTGTCCAGGATAGGCATGCTTGAACCTCAGTTGGATACTAGCACGTAAGTAAGTTCTAGCTAACTGTAAAATATATGGATAAATAATCTGTAATTCAGGGTGCGGTATTGGGACGACATCAAACCCACTTACTCTGCAGTGTCAAATGCTAGATCAAAGTTGTATCGTCGGTTCTTCGGGGTCAAGGCACTGTAGTCAAATGCTTTGGGGAAGAAATGGTGGATCAGAGCACAGAATGCCAATCCATTGTTCCATGCTGAAGAGAAGTTTGTTATCTGCACATTCTGAAAAGAATCAATCACAGCATTCGTGATAGAACAGTTGAAAATCAATCTACCTTTTTCAATACCGGTAGTGATTAATGTAGTTATTATTTCTGTACAACTTTTACAAAATATCTGATCTAACTTCTAAATTGCATAATATTAATAACAATTTTGTTTATCTTAAAAGGCACGAAAAATTCAATATTAAGAAGCATAATACTGGAAATAATTATAATTATAATTGACATTGAAATTGAAATGGTGTGAACAATAGTTCAATGGAACGCCATTGAGATTATATCTACAGGAAAACCATACAACTAATCTAAAACGAACCAAAAAAAAAATTCTACAAAATTAAGTGACTAATCTTGCAAATAAAAGTTGATTAAAACTGAATTTCAAAAAAAGTTTGCAGTTACTGAAAGTTATTTTAGTTTTCCGATAAAAAGTATATAATTTTTGCATTTCAATAGATATTATATTTGCATGATAATCATTTTAACGGTTAAATTACAAACACGCAAATAATACTAGTTTTACAATATACATGTATTTAATTACATTGAAGAATTGTGTAATTTATGGCCGTTGAAAGCAAATTATGTACCATAACTCAAAATAAGCCAATTATACCTGCTGCACAACAAAGCTTTTGACATGTATACATACATGTATGTTTAATAAAACAATATCCAAATCACTCTGATCAACCCAAGCATTATATATTTTGTAAATGGACAATTTCTAAATTTATTTAATTTAGATGTTATAAACTACATGTAAGACACGTAGGTTTATATATGAATAGATAACATTCTCATTCTACACAAACACAAGTCACTAAATAACTTAAGCAATAAAAATCTTGATCCTTCTAAAGTCATGGCATTTTACAGACTGGGGCCATACTTGTATTTAGGATTATCTGTGGGTGGGGAGGGGTTGGGGGTTTGGTTGGTTTAAAAACAAAATTAGTGTGGACATTCAAAAGCAAAAATTTATATTCTTTTAGAAAAGTGAACAAATTTCTTTTTAATGAGTGACTACAATGAAGATAATTATGCTGTATCTGGTTGCCGTTCGCACCATGACTTTGGATGGACCGAACATACAAGATGTCTAGTGAACTCTATATTAAAGGGAAATCTCACACATAAACAAAAAGTATTTGCAAATTGTCTAGATTATAATTAAATATACATCATACTTTATAAACGTATTTACATGTATACTAGTATATATATATTTTGGTAAACGTCACAATGAACAAACTTTTAAATATTTTATAATTATGTCTAATAACATTTTTAAAAAATAAATAATTACATTGCCATATGCTCTTATATTCACTCTGCCTAATACATATATTTCACGTGAACAAGCTTAGAATGAAGAACCAATGATATGTCAGACATTGCATCATGGCGTAAGTCAATATATGTTGTTCATGTTATTACTATCAAGTACCGTGAAATAAATAGTAAGGTACCGGGTAAATGTATTTATTTCATTTGTTGAACAGGTGAAATCGTTGCCTTACCATGCAAACCTACATGTGTGCTATCAGCAGACTAGTATCTAATCAATATTATTTACAATATTTTCAAAATGAAGCAAATAAAAGCAAAAGAATATAAATAGATGTACAAGCCATAACCAAGATGGATTCTCCAGTCTCTAAAAGTTTTATAATATTGAGGCATGATCATATAAAGGGGAAATTTTTAGATTAAAAAACTTCATTTTGGATGTTGTTAATGCAACATCAATTTCTAGGTTATATAAATTGTAATTAATTAAGTTCAGAATGAAAATAACACTAATGTAAACAAAACTCATTTTAATTTACATTAAACCAGAAATTAAGACCATGAAGGCTTTATTTGGTAAAAACCGCTTATTGAAATTGTTTTTTAAACGGAAACATTCTGCAGCTAAATGTTTTGTAGTTCAATGAAATGTAATTTACAATTTTACATAAGTTTGAAATCACAACTTGTACATCCTTAAATTACAAATTCTAAATCAAGCTCAATTTCTTTGCTTTTCTGCCAAGCATGATATAGGTAATTATATAACAATATATGTATGGTCTATATTTAAACAAAACTATTCCAGAATGTGAAATTGATTGTCTTCCATTGCATGAACTAGCATAATAACTATTTCTAAAAAAAACCTGAGAAACAAGAAATATTTGAAATAATATTAGAAGTTATATTTTCATTAATATGTATAGTATTACATGTATTTTAATATTAAAGTTCAAATATAACTGATTTGGTCATGAAGAAGCAGATTATATTGGTTTTCATCATGCATGGCTCACCCATAAGCAGCCAAATTAGCCAATTTGAATAGATTTTGGCATGAAAATGTGGTATTTAGATAACAATAATTTCCATAAATTATATTCTTTTCCCAAAAGTTCTTTTTAGATAATTGGCTATAAGAAAACCTTATCTAGAATGATCCTTGCATGATGCAAACAATTAATATAGGCAAAAAAACGGGTTAATTTGGTTAAGCAACAGAATAACGAAAGCATTATCAACAAAACATAATAAAAACTTCCCACCAATCAATTAAAACCTACACCTCAATAAAATAACCATCAAAACCAAAAACACCAAAACCATCCAAACCAAACCAAAATCCCATTCCCAGAAACAATACCAAATTAAAGACAACGATAACAAGCTCTGGCATGCCAACCAAGGATCACTTGTAAATGCAATCGTGCCAGAAGGTGAGATGTGCTACCTCGTACTCCGATGTCTTTGACTTGCACCACTCGAGCAGTATTTGCTTAAAGGAATACTCAGGCAAGGCTTTTAGACCTTTACGCACGTTTAACAATACCATTTCAACATTATTGCCAAATAACAACTACTATAAAAAATGTTTAATGATTATAATA
>JAUTCZ010057672.1:0-10202 GCA_032273805.1 Melanodrymia brightae | reverse complement strand
TGTGTTGGTTACACTACCTCCTGAAAGCGATCAGAGAAAACATTACGTAATCAGCACAGTTAGGCAATACATGGTGTGTTGGTTACACTACCTCCTGAAAGCGATCAGAGAAAACATTACGTAATCAGCACAGTTAGGCAATACATGGTGTTGATTACACTACCTCCTGAAAGCGATCAGAGAAAACATTACGTAATCAGCACAGTTAGGCAATACCTGGTGTGTTGATTACACTACCTCCTGAAAGCGATCAGAGAAAACATTACGTAATCAGCACAGTTAGGCAATACATGGTGTGTTGATTACACTACCTCCTGAAAGCAGACTCTGTATGACTATTACACTTATTAACATCATTCAATGTGTCCTTTAAGATGACCCAAATTGGTTTTTGGCGACTGAAAATATTTGAAAGACTCATACTATCTAAACGACAAAACATTGACTTGGCCAAATGCGTATCTCTGCACAAGGCAAAGTCGAAGGGAGTTTACGAAAAAGTACAGATGGCATCTACTCACGAATCGCTGCCAAAACAGGTGATCGAGAAAGGTGAGCATATCCTGCTCCACCGGTGGCACCCGTAGTAAGCACAGCCATATTGTTACCAGTGCGACGATTTACCCAATACTACCCAATACTATCCAATACTTACCCAATACTACCCAATACTACTCAATACTACCCAATACACTATCGCACAAAGGATTTTGGCGTTATATATTGTTTGTCCAATGTCTTCATCGAAACGATAAACAAGCATAAAACAAGTCAAAGTAAGGCATTGCATCAGATATCATATGTGTCAATGATGCTTCATATCGTAAAATAGTCTTTGCATGTCTACCTTAGAACTTTTGAAAGTTTTCACCAGCCCATGGACGGCATAACCCTGAAGAAACTATTTCTGAGCCAGAAATCAATATTACAATTCTTATACTTCCGACTCACAACATTTGTAGCATGTTTTTCGTAGAGAAAAAAGGTAAACATTTTTGCATTACAAATATTGTCATTTGTTAACCTAAAGTTATATAATTTGGACACAAAAGTAGGACTTTTTTTTGGTATTTTAAAAAATGTTTACCTTTTTTCTCTATGTTAAACGAAACTAAAGTTATCTACGAAAAACATACTACAAATGTTGTGACACGAAGTATAGATACAATGCCAATTGCATGCAACATACATAAAGGAAGCTGTTGTATTTGTTGTTTCGATTGCGTATGAAACATTTTATTTACTTTTCCACCATGGTAGATGGGTATAGAAAAACACCCTACCCACATCCCTTAAAAAACAGGCCTTGTATTCCAGATATTAATTTCTGTTCATTTTTACAGACATTGATTGAACACTTAAAAATATATATATTAAAAAATGTTTTTTTATCCCAGATTAAAAAGCAGTGTTGGGGTTCGGAGCCCCAAGTCACGGATTTCTTGAACATTTTTAAAATGAATATTAATCAAATTTATACCGACAAATTCAGCTATTTTTACAGTGTTACATAAATACATTGTACTAGCACATTAATCCATTCTACATGAAAACTGAGCATACTGTATTATTGACTCAGTAACATTAACATGACTCACAGCTCTCTTCTAGAACAGGAGTGCAAAAATATTGCAGTTATGCTAAATTATTTTTCAATCAAATAATTTTAGTTTAACCAATTATTATTGACAGTATATTACGACACAATAAAAGTATTGATATTTTTTATTTCATCCTTTAATATTATTTAAAGAAATTTTTTCTATTTCTTTTTCCAAGGTAAGTCCACAGAATCATGTTAACTTGTCAAGAAAAACCCCATAAAATAAATAAATTTCTCCTGAAAGTCAAATACGGAAAGGGAGAACATGTATTCAGCTTCAAATTATGTAAATTTGGAAAACACAAATAGCCCAATAAGCCATTTCGTTTTCTTGAATTTGTGGAATTTTTGTCAACAGTTGGACGGGCTGCTTTGAAGAGTTAGTATTTGCTGAAGTGTAGGGCTTGCCAAGACTTTTCAACACCTTGCCAGCATGCACTTTAAAAAAATATTCAACCCGTGCATTGGGTAAATACTGCAATTAAATTTGTTCGCGAGGAATATGATGCATGTTAACAGGCGTGCATATATTGGCAAGTCAAATGTAAATAAATGTATCTTTCATACATGGACATTTCTGTATATATCTTTGCTTTACAAATTCCAAGGCAAAAATAAATTAAAATACCATTGACATTTATGATGGAAACTGTTTCAAACATTCCAGCACCTGGTTGCAGTGTGTGCTCTTAACATATAACGTTGTGTACTCTAAACATATAACAGGTCAATGGATTTAGAACATGCATTGACACAATAACAGAACATTATTGTAAACCGATAGCTTGAATAGATTAGGCCACCCCAAATGTCTTATTTATTCCTGGGCCCCAAGGACATTAAAAATAATAAAAAGTGAAAAAATAACGTTTTTTGGGGAAAATATGTTTTGCTTTGTATATTATGTTACCTAACAGTAACAAGGCCATAAATGGCATTCTATCCTTAAATAAAACCCCCAAACTTTCAGACTATAATGAATCAAAATGTACTAAAATGCTTGTTTTGATGACTATTATTATTGTTTCACAATTGTATTGACTAATTAATTTGTAAATCCATAACATCATTTTCCCTTCCCACTACTGTCCTGGATAGACAATGCAGTCTTCTGGATTGAATACCCAGGACAGTGTGCTTGAACCTTATTTGGATAATGGCACATAAAATATATACATATTTCTTGAGTTTCATATTTTTAAAACATAATTATAAGATCTATAAAATCAAATTTTACGCGGTTAGTTTCACAAGTTTGTGTTGTTAAAACTGCACAAGTCCTTATGTTCATTGACGATTAGATTACTTCCTGTAGAACATTTTCCTACTAATAATATTGTAGTCCGATACCGTTCACATACCAAATACAGTTTCTATAATGCGTACCAATGCACAATGATGTTCTAAAAATCTGAACTGGAATCTGTCAGATCAAATGTTGACAGCTCAACACACTGGCTGTTTAAAGATAAAGTTTGTTTAACGACACCACTGGAACACATTGATTAGTAATTATGGGATATTGGATGTCAAATGCAAGGTTATATCGACACATGATCACAGAGACGACCCGCTGCCACCACATAGGCTACTCTTCTACAGATACATGTAACTGCAATGGATCTTTTATGTTCACTTTCCCACAGACAGGATAGCACACACCACAGCCTTTGATAGACAACTGGTTGGTACGGGAAATAACCCAACAGGTTCCCTAAGGTGGATCGATCCTTTGACCCTCAGGTGGACGGTCTTGTGCATTGAAGCACTTTGGCTGCTTGATATGTTAACGGTATAAAACCCAGTGTATAGAACATAACTGTCTCTGTGGGGAAATTTATCTACATAATAAATTGCGCTGTAGGCACAACCAAACAACACGTTAATAGAACTAAATGCAACTTGGGGACTGTGCACAAATGTAAATGTTTTTCAGTCTGACCCTCTCCCTCCCCTTTTAATCCTAACATAAAACATTGATCATCTGTGGACCGGTGGTTTTACATGAAAAGCAATCCGAGCATGGCTTGTACTCCCCACCCCAACTTTCGGAATATTGTCTGGATTGTAAAACACATTGATATTTATGCACGGTCCCTTAAGAAAACAAACTGCATAATTATCACAAGGTCATTGTGAATTGCTCATTTGGTTTGGAGAATATTTTACAACACTTATCACAACAAACATTATGAAACAATTCAGTTTTTCCTGGCATAAGGCAATATTTTATGTCAAATTAATTGCTAACTGCTTGCACCGGGACATATTGTCACAAAAATACAGTCTGGCAAATTCACTTCCATTTGCATGACTAGTAAGGGAGATAACTCATTCCTTGAGGAAGATCGAGATAAAAAAAAGAAACAACAAAATTTCAAGCCCACAAATAAAACTAGGCATAATTATGAGCTTTCCGAGTTAAGCACTTTAAGTATCACTAGGTGAAAATTTTAACTATCGACATTACAATGCAAAGTATTCATAATTATGCGAGTTTGAAAGTTAGAATTGACTGGGGATAAACGAAGTACTGGTAGTGACAAAAGTGCATAAACCAAATGATCATTTCAACTTTCTTTCATTCTAAACGTGAAAGAGGAAAACAAACATTGTTTAATGTCATCCCAAAAACATTGTTTAGAAAGCAGATATAATTTTTAAAAGTTTGTTTAACAACACTACTGAAAAAAACATTGATTATTAATCAGCAGTTAGGGGATGTCAAATGGACAGTTATGTTGACACATGGTCACAGAAGCAACCTGATGCTGCTCTTTTCCACAGACAGGATAGCACACACTACAGCTTTCAATGCACCAGTCTTGTATTACTGGTGGGAATGAGAAATAACCCAATGAACAGCTATAATTAAAAAACCAGTATTTGTTTAATAACATATGAAAACATCATTTAATTAGCAGCTATTAGAAAAGCTGTTTGTCTTTTCTATGAAGTTAGTTACACGTACATCTGAAGGTAATTTGAAGGTTTTACGAACTATTTATTATTTCACGTACACAATTTTTATAGTCAACACATGACAAAAAATCATATACTGTTACCTACACAAACTGACTTGTCGTAATTTAACCTGTAGTCTAATGAAGAGAAAGTTGAAATAATCACTTGGTATGATAAAATAAGGCTTTTTATTTAATAAATAAAAACATTTTTGTGTTAATAAATACATTTTTAATAATTTAAAAATAAATAAAAGCATAAGGTGTGTGCAAATAAAACCAAGTGCATTTATCTTGTAACGAAAAAACCCTTAAATATCGAGTGTAATCTGGAAATAGGGGAATAAAGGACGGTGAATAAAAGTCAATGTTTTTCACAATCCAAACAGGGATTGGATTCGCGATCCCCTCCTTCTGCCAACATGAAACACGGATCAACTGTGGACCGATGTTTTTACATGAAACGTAATCCGAACTTGGCTTTTACCCTCCTTACCTTCCGAACATTGCTCGGATTGTGAAATACATTGACATTTTTTCACAGTCCCTCCCTATACACATTAATTTGTGTTATCGTCTAACGATCTAACTAAATCATGTATTTGATGAGTTTACACTGTTGTGTTAAAATAAATATATAATGAGATTTGATAAACTAACACAGATTGAGACTGGAGTTGTTACATGCAATTACTATAATAGATTTGTTTTGAAATACATTGCCAGTTTTCTACATCACATCACATCACAGATAGCGCAGAAATTTACCTCAATAACAGACTAATTGGCATTAAGAAAGACTAAAAAGATTAATTATCTGAACTGCCTAGGAGGATTTTTCTCCTGGGAAATCACAATTTTCTAAGAATACACAAATTCCTATATCTACCTTTTTAAAAACCATGCAGGAAGTTTTCATTTTCCAATTTTGGCTGATTTCAGTTTCAGACATCTTGATTTGTAATCATTTGAATAAAGTGTTCCGAGTTTTTTCTTCTAATTACTTTTTGCCAGAGTAGGAACTGTTGGATATATGGAGCTTTAAAAGGACAATATTTAAGGAAAAATTTGTTAAGTTGTCCCAAAATGTGATGGAAGATATGACATGATCTACATTGTATACGCAAGAACCAGACAACGGTAATTACATTGTACATGTATACTCAACAATCTCAATTATAATTCCACTCAGGAATACATGTTCTCTTTATACAAAATGTAGACTTGTTTATGAATATGTCAGATAACGTCTTATTATTGAAATATTCTATTATTTGTAAACAGAGAATTGTCAAAATAATTTACAAAAATTCCATGATACAAATTACAACCAAAAATACTTCTTTTTTTCAGCACAAATAAACACAAAGCAGAGAAAGAAATTACTAATTTTTGTACAGACTAACTTGATAACAAAAAGCCATTTTAGTCGTAGCCAAATTTCATAAGATTATTAACAAGTGTAAGGAAATAAAATAACAAGCAATGGCAAATAATTAATATATTTTTTTAGTACAGGTATTGTACTAAAAGTGCAATCTCTTCTATTTCAAAGGGAGTGTATTTTTGTTCTAAATCATTCACTGGCCAACTTTTCTTTTGCAACAATTTAATTCAAACAAAACTGTCATCCATTTGTCCATGAGAATAAAATATCTACAATTCATTAATGATAAAAGTTTATTTGTTTAACGACACCACTGGAGCACATTAATTAGTAATCATCAGCTACTGGATGTCAGACATAGTTACATCAACACATGGTCTCAGAAGTAACCTGCTGTCGTTAGTAGGCTATTCTTACCAAATAACAGCAAGGAATATTTTATGTGCACTTTCCTTGGATAGGATAGCACACACCATGGCCTTTGATACACCAGTCGCGTATCACTAACGTAAAATACTGTAAAACGGGTATCAATCGCACATATGTAATTTCCACGATTTTCGCATTTTTCATTTAACTGCGAAAATTACAATCACGCGAATAATTTCCTACCAATAATAACCATTAAAAAGGCAATAATGGTGTTTTTGGAACGTGAAACTAACACATCGCGAGTCAATCTTTTTTTTGGAAATCGCGAAAATTTCACAGCCGCGAATATAACCCGTTTTATAGTCACAAAACACGAAGTGAACGAATAAGCGCTTGAAATGCACTGCCTGGGTAGAGAATCTGCTGTGTAAAAACAGAATCTGCTGTGTAAAAACAGAATCTGCTGTGTAAAAACAGAATCTACCGAGTGAAAACAGAATCTACTGAGTGAAAACAATCTACTGAGTGAAAACAGAATCTGCTCAGTGAAAACAGAATCTGCTCAGTGAAAACAGAATCTGCTGAGTGAAAACTAAATCTGCTGTGTAAAAACAGTTTCATAATGGGATTGATTGCAACGAACACAGCCTCATAATACGTGTATCAATTGCTAGTCGTATTAATAACACGTGTAGATCACGTGCTAGTCGTATTAATAACACGTGCAGATCACGTGCTAGTCGTATTAATAACACGTGCAGATCACGTGCTAGTCACTACTACAAGCCGGCACTCTGAGCGACGTAGCGCTGATCAAAGTCCGAGATGAGCTTCTTGATGTGCGCCAGTTTCAGATGGAGATAGTTGAATCTCTTTTTCTGCTCGATAAATTTCTCGTCACTCTTTTGAGCAAAGTACTCCTGCATTATTTTATTCTTCAGAACCTAAAAGAGAAATGGGATACAAAATTTGTCATGTACACGAATGAATATAAATCAGTATTGTGTCTGCAGTCAAATATTTTTGTGTTGTAATGGAAGTCAGAATTTAAGATATAGATCACAGTGACCTACTTTTGGTGTGCAACACACCGCTTTATTTACATGTACCCACTCACAAAGTTTGATGACCCTATATAAACTAGCAAGCCCGTAGCCATGATTTTAAGAGAGGGGTGTCACTTAGGCTACTGGTGGGGCACGAAGTTAAGTTGCTTAGCTGGGTCTGGGGCATGCTCCCCAAGTAAAATTAGAATCTTGAGTGGGTCTAAAACGTGATTTCCTAGCATCTGGGCTTTAAAAATTAAATTTTTTAAACACGGTGGGTGAGGGGTTGGTTGTCAGTCGATCTATTGGCTTCGGGCCTGACTACTAGTGCAGGATATATTCCGTGGAGAAAAACTAGATATCTTCTATGGAGGTCAAAGTTAAAGATATAGGTCACAGTGACCTACTTTTGATGTGCAACACACCACCTTCCCTACATGTATGATGTACATGCATACAAGGTATGATGACCGTACATGATATAGCGTAGATAGCGCAGTAGATACACTCTGGAAATGATTTGAACGGACGAACAGACAGAAGTATGGACAGACGAGGCAAACCCTGACTTCTTTGAAGTGGGGGTATAAAAAACACATAGACTCAAGGACAACAATAATTCAGCAAAATTCCACATACCTCAAAGTCCCGAGTTCCTTTCTTGGTTTTCTTCATTTGGGACTCAAATTCACAGAACTTCTTGGAAACATTGGCAATATTCATGTGTAGCTTACAGTATTCATCATAGTCGGTACTGAAGTCACGTTTGTACTTCTGACGTTGGTCGGTACTCTTGATATTTGTGTATGACCTGCGATGATAATATTAAACATTTTGGTAAATTAGTTTTCTGAAGATTGTATCTTTACATGTGTACATACATTGTATTACAGACTTGAACATAAAAGTCTAGATTGTATCTTTATATTACATGTATATTACAGACAAATTAATTCAATGTTAAGCCTAAATAAATTAAATCTGTGTTTCCGAATTGATCCTCGAAAAAAATAGGGTAGGTACGTTGGAAATTTAATTTTTTTACATATTTTTTTTTCGTTAAAAATGTGTTTTCATCTTTAAATTTATTTTTTCTTTAGCAAATTTTATATTTTGTTTGTTAATGATGTTTACGGTTACGGCATAAAATTAGGGTCAGTCGGGAAATCGAAGAAAACACAAAAAATATTTAGGCCATGAATACATATATTACAATATTGAAAATAAGTGTTTGTACATTCTATATTTATACATATTTTAGAGAACAAATTTGTTTGTGTCACAAAGAAAAACGAACAAATCTAGGCTCCGATATTCTGTATCATTCCCTATGAGTATTGCAATTCCCACCCCTCTCCCAATGAAAAACAATATGTCCCTTCCCGAAACGTTTTGTTTTAAAAGTAAGCTAAGAAAATGTAAAAGTTTTTGAAGTTGAATTGAAATTACCCAATATGATGCAAAATGCGTCTAAATTTCCACAAGTCAGCACCATGAGTATCAAGTAAAAAATAAGAAATATAATCCTGATCTATATGTTTTTAAAAATCTTTTTCATGATTGTATGCTGGAAGGTAGGAATCGTAGATGATGCAAGTCTTCTTCTTCTGCGTTCAAACACTGTTGGTTACGGCTCTTCATTTAGATCAGGATTTGATGACTCAAGTGATTATTGACTGATACTCATAATAAATAATATAAATATTTTACAATCCTACCTTAAATAATCTGGGTAGGTAGTAGAGGAGACAGCATTTGTGTTTGCTGAAAGAAATTTAAAAAAAACATAAATGAAACGAATATTACAAGTAAGCAAAGCATAGTGTGTAAGCATTTGACATCCAATAGCGGATCATTTATTAATCAATGTTCTCCAGGGGTTTTGCTAAATAAACAAATTTGATCTTTATCCAGACAAATCTCATTCCTAGTAGTTGGGAGCTACCAGATGTTGCCCGTGGGCTACTGTGTTAACATCTGCTGGTAGCTCAGTGGAATAGCAAATAAATGTGGCTGAGGGCAAGTGAAAGTGTGGGGGCCCTTACACATCAAGGCTCGAAATCGGCAGGTGGCATTTGCTGCTCAAAACGCAACATCTGCTTTCCAATAATCAAGTTAATAAGAAAGTTTTGCTTCCCATCTTATTTTGTTTAATATTTCAAATATATTCAGAATTCCTGATCTTCAATAATGCTATGTTGCTTTTATTTATGTTTACCTCATGTCTTCAGCACCTTTGTCGAAAAAGTTACAATATGAAACACTTTGTTGAAGATCGCATGGATGCGACCATTTTACTTCGGTGCGCACCACTAATGGAAGAATTACCAACCAACAACACTCTCAAAAGTAATTGGGAACACATCGGCTGATTATGTACATGTACGATACCAGAAATGATCTACAGAGGACAGTATCGTTCATAGTCACTGTTGGCCTTGACATGTAGTCAATAAGCGACAGGATAGCATACTACCATGTTGAACCAGTCGTGGATCACTGGTTGAAACGGGAAATAACCAAACAAGTCCACTAATGATGATCGATCCGTCGACCTATCGAACCCCAGGCGGACGCTCTACTGCTGACCTACGTCCTGCTCCTCGACATAAATACTTGATGCTGTGCAAGACACTCACACCGACCTCCGTGGTGTAGTGGTTAACGCCACAGTCTGGTAAGAACTGTGTTCGAATCCTGCTCGAGGATCTCACTTTCCGATTCCAACCCAGAGTGAGTACTCCGCCAGGCTAAATGGGGAGGGGTAATACCACATACCGACCAGTGTCCACAACTGGTTTAACAAAGGCCGTGGTATGTGGTAACCTGTC
>JAUTCZ010057661.1:0-10204 GCA_032273805.1 Melanodrymia brightae | reverse complement strand
ATATTTGAAAGATATGAAGATAATGATTTATGAATAACTTAAATTGCTATTGTTGTAGCCGCATTTTGTTGTTGTTTATTGTATCGTCTATGTTGTTGTTTTGATTGAAAACATATCAATTTTTTTATTGAATTAATAATCAAAACGATCAGACACAAGTTATAAAACTTAATTGGCGCTATCCCATGTATATACAATATATGTATTTATTAAAAGGACAATCCCGACATATCTTAACAAATACATTTAATAATTGATAAATGTTGTACAGAACATTAGAAGCAACAATTCACTTTTTTTCAATAAATTGGACATATTAACCTAGAAAAAAATAATAAGTATAAGTCAGTATTGGTTATTACTATAACTTAATGCCAAACATTATTTTAAATTTCACACACAAGAGATTAACGTCTGTATTTGCGTAGTTGGTTTCTACTTTTGAAATTAAATAAAAACCATTTTAATCTTTTGTTAATTTTCTGATTGGAAATATTTTACAAGACAAGAAAAGACAAGATTTATTTCCGTTGTTGAGGCCACATCACCAAAAAGAACAATGTCCGTTCACAACAGTTGTGCGCTCTTTAAAATTAATAATAAATGTATTTGGTAATAAAATATTGTAATATAGCAGCATATATGTTTTAATTATATACGTATTTTTTGGATTTTCAGCATATTTGATAAACATCGAAATTTACAGAACATTCTTAATAAATCCTTGTGGTGTGACAAGAAATTGAAACGTATTGAAAAAATTTAATACGTGTAATATTAAAAACTTAGTAAATAGATTCACAAATAAATTATATTGCCATAACTTCGACAACGGGAGAGCGCCGCCACTCAATTCGTTTTAGTCGTCTGCCTGACACGATTGATCGCCTATTAAAACGTAGTAAAAAGATTCACAATTAAATTATATTGCTCCATGCAAAAGCAATATTGTGGAGTAATAAATAATTAAATTATAAAGTGTATATGAACAAAATATTGATAAACATACTTTTTAAAAATCTTCAAAAAATAGCAATCACGGTGAATATTGGAAACAATTAAAATTAAATAGAGCACAGGACTATGTTAAATTATCACACGGAATATATTTGTTTTATTTCACCATCAAATATACAGCACACAAAGTGCAATAGATAACATATTCATATAAGAAACATACAAAAATTAATTAATGTGTTATAAAAAATCACTAGTACATGTATATATCAATAAATAAATTCTATACATTTTTCCAATATAATCTACCAGTAAATAGTTGTGAAATGTATATTTTGACACCAATCAATTACTATTTTTAACTTTTAATTCTTATTAAAAAGAACACATTGAACTTGTTTAATGTATCATGATTAATTTTATGTATTGAGTATAAAATACAATATGTTTTATATGTTATAAATAGAAACCTAGTAGTGCCTTCAATTTGTAATTGTTGTAAACATATTCGCCTAAAAACCCTCCAACATTGAAATGAAAGTAAAGGCGTAAATGTTGCCAAATGTATAGCGTCTACTTGAAGTCGAAACAATAGTTTTAGTTATGGATGGTACCAATCAATTATCGTGTCTAACTTTTTTTAAATTTCTTATTGAAAAGAACACATTGAAATTGTCAATGTATCATGAGTTATTTATTGAGTATAAAATATGGTACGTTTTTTTATAATTTATAAGTCGAAACCAGTAACGCCTTCAATTTGTAAATCATCTAAATTTACTGTGTCTACTTGAAACATTATTTTTAGGTTTTGTATTAACACGAATTATATACACAAATAATATATACATACTCATGTATTTGTGTTGCCTTTTTCTTTTGAGTACACACAGGAATAAAACTAGTAGTACCGAATCGAAATTGGTTCAAGAAAAACCTCGTATTGGATTAAAAACATGATACATTTTAATTTGACGATCAGCATATTAATTTATCAAAACAGATATTAAATTAATTTAACTGATGTTGGTTAGAAGATTAAAAATAGAAAATGATCCAAATATTAACCAAAAAAAGCAAAAAACAATTTGAAGATTTAGTCTGATTTATTAAAGAGATAGATTTACACATTGATGTAAATCCTGGCACGTAGGCATGGAGTGTCAAAGGAGTCGAAAGACCTCCCATGGGTCAAATTGTTCAAAAAGCACCATTTAAAGACCACACTTCTAAATAATGCTGTTTTATAAAACTCCAATGTTTCTTTTAAAAATTAGGGATAAAAAATCCTGCCCAGGTCTACTATTAAAGGCACCCTCCCTAGTTTTAAAACGAATGTCGCCGTGCTTGCGCATCTAATGCTTGGCTCATCTTTAATCGTTTATTGCAAAAATTAACATTTACTTACATCTTATTGCCTACAATATACATATATATGTATATCCAATGCGTTTGTAGTAGTTAAAAATAATGTTTGGACTTTGGTCTTTAACAAATTGTTTTATGGAAAAATACTCATTAAGCTATTCTAACCATATGGATGACAAGAAACACATTAGATATACATAATTTTTTATATTGATATTGTAAGGAATAAGAGGTAAGTAAATGTTCATTTTAATACTAATGTTAAAATAGCATTAGCTTCGCAATCACAGTGGCATTTGTCTTAAAACTAGGCGCTGTGTCTTTAATATATGTCGATTATTATTTTTCTCCAGCTTCTGTCCTGGATAGGCAATCCAGCGTACTTGAACCATTTTGGACATAGGCACGTTAAGCTTTTACCCCTGCCATGCCTTCCCCGTATGACAGAGACACAAATAAACATTTTGTCTGTCTGTCTGTCGTCTGTCTGTCTGTCTGTCTGTCTGTCTGTCTGTCTGTCTGTCTGTCTGTCTGCCTGCCTGCCTGCCTGCCTGCCTGCCTGTCTGTCTGTCTGTCTATAATTGCTGGTTAAAAGGCAGGTGACTGTGAAATCTTCAACCGCCATTTATGAAATTCATTTAATCATTTATCATGTTGTTTCAATCCTTTTATCAATCGTTGATTTGTATCAATTTCATAACATCAGGTGGTATGTTTGTTTTGCAGAAACTACTCGGCTCCCACTCTCGTGCAGCCCACACTCTAGCAGACGAGGTGCAGGTCACTAAATCGATCCCTTTGATTTCGAAGTCTTAAGGAGGGAGTTGGTGCTACTTGAGATGAGTTCCAATTGGTCACGTCGGTAACGTGCGTGGCGCGAGACTAGATGGCGCGCGCAAGACGAGGCAGACGACAGTCGATTTGGCTGTAAACTAAACGAAGTTACGTTCAACAGATCTCACAAAATGTATAAATCCAAATCTCATTCCAAAAGGAACATTGTAGTTTATCACTATTAATGTATCAAAAAAAATGTTATGCACAAAGTTGGTGGTACAAGGTAGGGACAGTGCATACAATTTAATGTCAATGTGTTACACAATCCGAACAAAATTAGGATTGGATTTGACACCCTCCCCTTCTGATTGACCCTGTCCCTCCTCTTCTAACCCTAACGTATAACATTGATCAACTGTATACCAATGTTTTCACATGAAAAGCAATCTGAACTTTGCTTTAACCCCACCTTCTTACTAACATTGTTCGTATAGTGAATTTTATGCACGGTCGACGAATCGGAAGTCTTCACTTTGGCGCGAACATCACGATCACCTGACGATGAAGTGAAGCTAGTTGTACGCAATTAAACTTTGTGATACTAGAAAAAGCACTGTCCTTGTCATCAAGATAATTGCATACATTTATTATATATGATTCTAAACATTAACATACTAAAATGTCAAAATGTCATTATATTACGGACATTTTAAATACCTGGCCAAAACACCGATGAACAGAGTTAGAACAGTCCTATTGTTTGCAGAAGGAGCAGAGCGGAAACGTTTGGCGCCAAAATCGGTGACCGGTAACATTTAAACCGGACATCTGAAATAATATACGTAAACCATAATATGTCTTCTGAAAAAGTATAGTTCAGGTTCCATAATAAGCGTTAAATGTTCTGTTAAAGACTTAATCACGACGTTTCCGTTCAGCTGCATCTCCAGGCAATAGCGTTACCATAGAAATGTTCGAACTAATGAACTACGGGTTTTGGCGACCTATTCGTACGATGTACAAAACGCAATTTTACGAAATATAATGACATTTTGACATTTCTATTGATTTTTAACAACCTATAATTATATAGAAATTTATTTTTACTGATTACGTATAATGATTACGGATAAATGGAAAGTGCTTCTAATTTTTCAAATGGATGCGACAATGAAATACAAAATATAATTTTCTTTATGTCAATGACAAACGTCTAATAATGTAATTTGTAAGAATAGACTTACTTGAAATGTTCCATTAGTGTAAACTCGGTGCTTAGGAAATTTTAAACAATCAACGATATTGTGAAAAGATATTATTTAGTATTTGAAATTAGAAGAGTGTTGCGGAAATAATTAGTATCCTTTTAAAGCGTAAATTTATGCTTTTATACTTTAAACATAGCATATTTTTTATATTACGTGAACTAGCTCATCATAAATCTTTAGATTAAAGCTCCATTGAAATGATTCTAGGTTGTTCCAACAGCTTGATTACAGTTGTGTTACAAAAATACATCGTGATAGATTCCCTTTAAAATTATTTAATTTTCAACCAGTAAGTAGAGTACATTCCAATTGATATCATCATAGTTTTGACACATGCTAATCAAAGTTCAAAATCAATTACATGCCATACAGAACTATTGAAATATTGATGTAATGTAAATGTTTTCGTTCCACTAATTGCCATAACAATTTTTCGATAATAATAGACCCAAATAATACGATAAATATAAATTATACCATCCATGTACGATTAAAGAAACGCATTTTTTTTCGACTCCAAAACAAACGAGAAAAATAAAAAGCATGAACAAGTTATTGATAAAATACATATCGGGAAATTAAATCATGTTTTTGTGTTTGGTGTATAATTTTGTCGTTGAATGTTTTCTCAGTTTTTGGAGAGCTCTGTCACGTGAGAACAGTGCCTAAAACATGCAGCAACATATGTGCGTTTCTATTGGAGTTGTATATATTATTACTGTGGTGATACCCGTGATAATATCGGATTAGTTCATTTAACGTGAATGATATTTATTATTTCGCTATGCATATAATTATCTGGCAATAACTTATATTTATAACAATGTGTAAATCATGAATTAATATGTATCTAGTTTGTATATAAAGGACCAAATAAAAACAAGTGGAGACGTTTTGAGTTCCACTCTAAGACGAAACTATTGAACTATTGTATTGGATTGTACTTACATCTCAAACGAGATCAAAAATACTTAATTTTGCCGCTTCATGGTTTGTTTCTATGGAAATCGGGTGGCAATCAGATCTAATACAACGATTGTACAGCAAAATGACACAACCGGCTTCCGTAGCGCAGTGGGTTTAAGATTGATAGGTACTGGGTTCGAATCTCATTCGTGTCATATGGAATCTTTAATCCCAGTACCGAGTCAAGTTCAGAAATAGGTGTACTTCCACTTATACCGATCAGTGACCACAACTAGTTCAACAAAGGGTGTGGTATGTACAGTCTTGTCTGTGGGAAAGATCCTTGCTATGTATCAATTCGGAGTAGCAGGTTTCTTCTATCATACTAACACTAACTTCTGTCCTGGACAGGCAGACAAAGCAGCTCGGCTGCGTGATCATGACAGGCATGCTTGAACCTTAATTGGAAAGAAGCACGTAAATAAGTTATAACTAACTAACGGGACACCTATTCTGTTCACCAATGTAATAAAAAATTAATATAACAGTCTTTAATATAGCAAGTATGCAGTCAATACGCCATAGGTTCCACGAATACAAGTTGCAATACAAAAGATAAAGTCTGTCTGTTTAACGACACCACTGGAACACATATTGGATGTCAAACGTACCGAGGAAACCCGCTGCCGCCACATAGGCTACTCTTCTTCGAATAACAGCAATGAGTCTTTTATATACTTTTCCATAGGCAGAATAGCACATACCAGTCGTGGATAACTCGTTGGAACGGGAAATAACCAAACGGGTCAACTGAGGAGGATAGATGCGCATTTATTTTCAAATTCGGCAGTGTGTATTAAGGTGTATTTTTTCGCTCAGATTAATAACAGAGATGATTCTGTGGAATATAAACCTATGGCCTGCGCTCCTTGTTAAATTATTAGAACACAATATAGTACGTGTACTTTGATGCGAAGGTAGTATATGATGACCATGTAAAGCATTTAAAATAACGACACAAGCTGGAGCTGCGATGTCAAATCTAAACGATAAAACATTGACATGGCCAAATGCGTATCTCTGCTCAAGGCAGAGTCGAAGAGACATCACAGCCAAAGCAATGATCATGATACCAGCTATTCGCAAAAGCTGAGCGTATCCTGCTCCACATGTAGCACCCGTCGTAAGCACAGGCATATTGTTTGTCCGCTGTCTTCTTCGAAACGATAAAAAAAGCACAAAAACAGGTTGAATTAAAGTACATGTATTACATCGGTTATCATCTGTGTCATGGACGGTATAACCTTGACGTGCGGTAAGTATCTCAGAAGTTGTGATATGTAGACACCATACGCTGGAGCAGATGGAATATTGCTCGACATAAAGGAAATTGACTATTGGAAAGTTGAAGTCATCACGTGTATCATACAGCTTTGTGTAGAGGCCTGGATCGTTGTGAATCTGTGCACAAAGATCGAGGTATGAAACATCATGTTCTACATGTATTTATATATATTTGACAGAATGAACACATGCAGTACATAGCGATGTGACACATGGAACATCAAATGCAAAAGCCAAGAAGTATTTGATTCGTAAGACATCTGCATGATATTAATAAGTCAAATGAAATTTAATTACATGATATCACACAATCGGTTAAAACTGAGCCTTTTATTATTTCCATTAAATAGTTATTTGATAACGGTATAGATCTATAACAATTATCCTGTTTTTAACATATTTCTTGCTAATAGAGCATTTCGTATTAATTAAGGTTAACATTAGGATACATTTTATCACTTAAAATATCAATATAATATGTAGATCCAATGCTTTTGTAGTAGCTTAGTATCCTCCTTGGACTTTTGCCTACATTAATTAATTTTAGTATGATACAAATTATTTTAGACAAAAAGTACACACTACTATAACAATTTGGATGACCAAAAACACAATAATATTATTATATAATAATAATAATCTTTATTTGCAATAAGTCCGTTGGCTCTTAAGCATAAACAATACATTACATTTTCACAATAAACACATATAATACAAATACAATTTAACATACATACATAACACAGATACTAAGTACACAATAAATATAATTATATAATATTACATAGTGTAGGTCTAATTTAATACTACTTTTTCTATAATTAGTAAACGTATTAATTATATTTATATGTTGTATAGGAGAAGCCTATACATATACTGATATTGTATGCAATAAAATGTCAGTAAATGTTAATTTTAAAACTAAGAAAATTATGATTCATTAGAGCAAAACAAATAGCTCTAACAAGGTTGCGGGTTTCATCGCATAGATTAAGTATTGAAACTAGGAGGTGGAAGAAACCTATTGCTATCTTGAAAGAAAATCGGACTTGTACTTTACATGTTTATGTAATTTATTAGAAGATGAGTATCATTTTGGTACTTGCATGTCTGAGATATATAAACTTAAAAATACGCTATATCCCAAAATATTATAGTAATTCCCCAAGCATGTTTAAATTATTACAATTATTTAGTAGTCCCCAAGAGAAAACGGTAAAACGGTTAGGTTTATATTGCTTTTATTCATTTAAACTAAGAACTTCTATCATGTACAGTTAGACTTCTCCTACAAAATATAAATAATTATAATTTATACGCTTACTATTATACTAAGTCTTATAGAAAGAATAATAATTAAATTAGACCTACGCTATGTTATATGCTTATATTTATTGTGTAATTAGTATCTGTGTTATGTATGTATGTTAAATTGTATTTGTATATTTGTATATATGTGTTTATTGTGAAAATTTAATTTATTGTTTATGCTCAAGGGCCAACTGGCTTATTGCAAATAAAGATTATTACGTTACAAAAAGCATTAGATGCGCTCATACAATGGCATCCAATTACAATTTACAAACTCAGGACTGCACCATTAATAAATACATTCCAAACAGATGTTTCTAAAATACATAATTATATCTATTTTTGTAAGATATCAGATTTGTCTTTCACATACCATTGTAATTTTATGAATATGTAAATATTAATTAATACAGTCATATTAAATAGATATTTTAAAATATATTACTTTCTGAAGGATAATAGATGTGTCTTTCAAATCACATTATTGAACAAAATTGTTTAATTTCAGTTTGTAAGGCATAAATGCATGATTTTGAATTATTTCAATGACATCAAAATGTCATAGATAACCTTATTAAACACATTATGTTTAAAAAAAATTAAAGTGAATTTCATTTATATTATTAAAATGCAAACAAAACTGTTTGTTTAAATTTATTCTTAGCGGATTTAAACAAATTGTTTCTGGTGAAACTGTAAAATTACCAACGCTTTACAATATTTTATTGTATTTTATACTAATAATAAAATTATTAATATTGCATATCTATTTAGATTAAATAAAACATGATTACATAATTTAAAAAACTCAGACCTTTGAATAGAAATACAAACTGGTGCCATTCGATTTAACAGACAATGAATACTTAATATTCTTATACAGAGAGTCGCTCCAGCGCCCTCTAAAACATCGTGCATGAAGACGTTAAAAGTTGACGAATGCTACCGTCCAAGAACCATATTAACGCATTGAATATACATATATTTATTGATATTGAAAGCAATAAGATGTAAGTAAATGTTAATTTCATAATAAAAAAAACCCACCATTAGCCAAAAATATGCTATAAATAGTATTATCTGCCCAAGCACGGTAGCATTCGTCTATGTATACTAGCTAAAATAAACATCTTATTTCAATGTTTATAAAATTTATAGATATATTATTATTATTATTATTATTATTATTATGGGAAACATTTTAGATTCAAAGATAATTAAAATATCTTAAATAGTGACTTTGGAAATATTAGTTTATAACAGTTTTCACTGGTGGTACACAAAAGACTGTGATATGTTCTATCATGTGCATATAAAATGTCCTTTACTGCTAATCTCTTACGTGTGTAAGATGTATTTATAATTATTATTATGCTGATAAGATGTAAATCTTAATATATAATGCTAATAAAGAACTTGTGTCAAAATCATCTATTGAAAAATTGACGTGAGGTAGTGATGATGAATATTTTGTACAATATTCGCCAATTTTGAGTCTCGGTCGGGCATGACATAATCTTAAGGATTTTGATTAATGACTCCAAGTTTTCATGTCTCAATCCGGTAATGTTCTAATTTGGCGTCTGCCAAAAGGCTATAATGCATCAAGGTGCAAACAACTCCATCAACAAGAAGTTTACAAGCAGAGCTATTGACAGAGAACTCGCACTGCCTACACGGACGATAAGATGGGCAAACAGAAAATGGAAAGTAAGTCACTATGCAATTATTTTCCCATGGCACCACGAAAGTGGAAAGAAAAGAAGCAAATAAAAAGTACCATATGGTTTTGAATTTCTATAAATTTATTTTGTTGGTAGATTTTGAATTTCAAAATAATTGTCGCGTTGAAAACTTTGTCTAATCATTATTGGGTTTATCATGCACGCATACACGTTTTAGAGCCACAATACCTAGTGTTAATACGTATATCACCATGCTTGTACATCTAATGCTAGTTGTAATATTTCTGGTTCATGAATGGAGCATTTTTAATTACTAGTATTAAAATTAACATCTACTTATCGCTTACAATACAAATGTATCTATTTCCAGTGCGTTTGTGGTATAGATTTATATATTCTTTGGAATTTTGTCTCCACTAATCTGGCACGAGGCAAATTATTTTAGGCAAACGTATTATAACCTTTAATACCGTTGACACACCAAACATCCGATGCGCATTAATGCGCATTAATGCGCATTCAATCCAGTTGTGGACACACCGAAGACAGTTACGATCGGTATCGATGCGCATTGATTCCAATCCAGAT
>JAUTCZ010057650.1:0-10208 GCA_032273805.1 Melanodrymia brightae | reverse complement strand
AGCATTAAACTGGTCAGAGAATCACATCGTCGGATAAACATATTACAACAGTATTAAACTGGTCATAGAATCACATCCTCTGATAAACATATTACAACAGTATTAAACTGGTCATAGAATCACATCCTCTGATAAAACGTATTACAACAGTATTAAACTAGTCAGAGAATCACATCCTCTGATAAACTTATTACAATAGCATTAAACTGGTCAGAGAATCACATCCTCTGATAAACTTATTACAACAGTATTAAACTGGTCAGAGAATCACATCCTCTGATAAACTTATTACAATAGCATTAAAATGGTCAGAGAATCACATCCTCTGATAAAACGTATTACAACAGCATTAAACTGGTCAGAGAATCACGTCCCATGATAAAACGTATTACAACAGCATTAAATCGGTCAGAGAATCACATCCTCTGATAAACGTATTATAACAGCATTAAACTGGTCATAGAATCACATCCTCTGATAAAGATATTACAACAGCATTAAACTGGTCAGAGAATCACATCCTCTGATAAACATATTACAACAGTATTAAACTGGTCAGAGAATCACATCCCCTGATAAAACGTATTACAACAGCGTTAAACTGGTCAGAGAATCACATCCTCTGATAAATATATTACAACAGCATCAAACTGGTCAGAGAATCACATCCTCTGATAAACTTATTACAACAGCATTAAACTGGTCAGAGAATCACATCGTCGGATAAACATATTACAACAGTATTAAACTGGTCATAGAATCACATCGTCGGATAAACATATTACAACAGTATTAAACTGGTCATAGAATCACATCCTCTGACAAAACGTATTACAACAGCATTAAACTGGTCAGAGAATCACATCCTCTAATAAACATATTACAACAGCATTAAACTGGTCAGAGAATCACATCCTCTGATAAACATATTACAACAGCATTAAACTGGTCATAGAATCACATCCTCTGATAAACATCCTCTGATAAACATATTACAACAGCATTAAACTGGTCAGAGAATCACATCCTCTGATAAACATATTATAACAGCATTAAACTGGTCAGAGAATCACATCCTCTGATAAAACGTATTACAACAGCATTAAACTGGTCAGAGAATCACATAGTAAAACACATCCTCTGATAAACATATTACAACAGTATTAAACTGGTCAGAGAATCACATCCTCTGATAAACATAATTATTACAACAGCATTAAACTGGTCAGAGAATCACATCCCCTGATAAAACGTATTACAACAGTATTAAACTGGTCAGAGAATCACATAGTAAAACACATCATCTACAGTATTAAACTAGTCATAGAATTACGCAGTAAAACATGGAGAGGGGGCAGCCATGAGTAAAATTTGGAAAATTATACAATTGAAAAATAAATAATTTTCAGCAGAAAGTGTGGCTGGTAGTGACGGACTGGTTACATAGTAAACTTTTAAATGAAGACTAATATACTATTAATACAGATAGCATGTTACAAGCGTATATTTTTGTTAAATCTGTCATTTTGTGTAAGTGTTTATACTATTTTGATTTTTTTTGTAAACAAATCTTCATAATATGGACGAAATAAAAAGTATCCATCGTAACATTAACAATGGAAGAACTGTTCATCAGAATGAGTTAACCAGTTATCCAGTCAAATTCATATTAAGCAGACAACCAAGGGAGTTTAATAAAGGTTACACTAGACAGAATGTGATAATTTCAAATTAACATCTGCCAAATATTTTTCAAATTCCATGTCAAAATCTTTTTCCATACAATGCACATTTTCCGACATCGGACCTTGATGAGATTTTTATAAACAGCTATAAACATCACTGCCCCCACCACCACCCCCACTCTGGGATTGAGAAAACGACCTGACTTAGGTCCGAACGGCATCTCAATCTCAGCACCCTCTAAAACATCCTTTGGATGGATGAAGGCGTTAAACCACATTACCATTACAATGTGATAATTTTAGATAATATAAATTAAGATGGCCTTAAGACAAATGACTGCTTTATGGAGTTTACGGAGGTGGTTTCTAGAGTAGACCTGTTTGGCTGTACATGTATTTATTGTATTGTAGGTTGAAAACGTTCAAGTGAAGAGGACTGACTGGACGATAGGAGAGGGACTCGAGTGTCCTACAGAGGTAAGCCTTTTCTATTATTTAGTTAGTTAGTTATAACATATTTACGTGCTTATATCCAATTGAGGTTTAAGCGTGTCTGTCATGGACACGCAATCCAGCTGCTTCGACTGCCCGTCCAGGACAGACGTTAGTGTTAGTATCAAGAGAGAAAACCTGCTACACCTATTTGATAAGTAGCAAAGGGATCTTTTATATGCACTTTCCCACAGACAGGATAGTACATACCACAGCCTTTGTTAACCAGTAGTGGGACACTGGCCGGTGTGAGTAGTGTATACTAGTACCTACTTATTGAGTTGGAGCTGGTACTGCTAATTAAAAATCCCATCGCTTTTAGCAGGCTTCGAACCCATTTCCTACTAGACTTTGGCATATAGATATTGATATTCCAAGCAAGAAAATGTAAGAACATTTCAATTTGATTAATTATTAAATACTCTATTAGCTGAAAATGTGTTACAGCTGCTCATACAACAGCATTAGCAGGTATTATAGTGGCATCCATCATAATTATTCTTAAACTCAACAATTAGTTAGACAAAGCAGTGTACATATCAAATAATAAAATGTATAGGAGAAAAAAAAAAAAATTCCATTTTAGTTGAAACTATGTAATATAGAACATAATAAAACTTTTATTTTCATTTCAGGAACATCCTTACCTGTATACCAAGAAAAACAGCATTTCCAATTTTACCTAAATGGAAAACTGTGGGAGATAAACAAGTGACTAGATGCCTATTTGTGACAAAAAGAATATTTAATCATTATGAATGGTTCCAGTGATTTTAAAATGTTTATGCAATTGATTTTTATTTACTTGTACAGAAATGATATATTTATATTTTAAAAAGGTTATAATTAAATTGTTACATAAAAAAAACCAATGTTTTTATTTTGTGTTCAAAACAAAACGCAGCTCACAACATTTTGACTTTCATAGCCTTTTTTTTAACAAAGCAATGAAATCTACAATCAACCTTCAAGGCAGATGATTTTTACTATTGTGTGGAGGTATAGAGAAAATTGTAACCCACTTGTGAGGGTTTGTGAAACATTAGACACAAACATATACATGGTGTAAGCATTCAATGAGTCACATTTTGGGGATTTCATTTTAAAGGAACACTTGCGGTTATGTGTCAGTCTTTAAAAGAAAATGACTTGAAATATCCCGAACACCAAAACATGTAGTTATGACATCATTTACCAGGACATTCCTACCCCAACCCTCAATATATTTTTCCTTTTTAATCAGACGAACTTCAAACATACATGAGGGTTGGGGTGTTTTAGGTATCATTTTTAATGAAACATGGCTTGCAGAAGAAACCTGCTACCACCTCATAGGCTAATATTCTTTTCGTTAGCTTGTTAACTACATATCATGTTAGTATCACTCAGCTGCTGTAGGTTTTTGTAGTCTTGGATGCAATGTAAGGTAGACTTCTGCTTCTCCAAATGGGAAAATCATGTTTTGAGGAACTTTTTTGCTGACAATAATTAACCAGATATGGTATAATCTTCTATCAAAACCAAACACAGGTGAAATAGACTAGTGTACATTTCAATCAGTTGATTACATTGTGCTGACAGTAGCAGCTTCAGGGTAAATTTTGTATTAATCGTAGATTGAGAATATGCATACCACGTAATGACTCCCATGAAGAGAAAAGTTGGTGATCCGTGTAGACCATGTGTCAAAATTGGAGTTATTGCACATTTATTAATCCTATAGACACTGGCGGACTAGGAGACTTGTGACCAGAGCTCAATATGTATAACTCTGACAATAGAGCTGAGCAGTTACACAAAAACATCCAAGGAAAGTAGACGTTATTTCATAGACTGTATATGAAAATCTCACATCAATGTTTTAATAGTATTTTCCAATTACAACAACACATTTATCTGCGTATGTCACATTGTTGTTTTATTTAGGTCCAAACAAAACGTAAGAATATACATATCTTAATGTTGTGACAAAAAGACTAAGTAAACATTAATAGGACTTACAAAATGCATATCAGCTTCAAATATGCATTCTCACAATTCACTCAAAAAAGAAATTTATGGAAGATGATAACCCATTATAATTCAAACATCAATTAATTTCACCAAAACTTAAAAAAGTAAAAGATTAACTTTTCATATCCTAAAATCACAAAATATCTTCTTTTTTTTAAAAAGATGTAAAATCATGGCTTAAAAAATGAAAACAAAGGATTAAACAAATTTATTTTGAATGTTTTCTTGACAAAAATGTATATGTAATTCATGGTAGGACTTGAATGAACATCAAATTGGTTTGCTTTTAGTATGTTATATACGTTGCAATGAATATATAGAGATTATTAGGGATTGTGCATAAATGTCAATGTGTTTCACAATCCGAACATTACAACTCTAGTCAAAATGGTTATTAGTGATATACACTTGATATACATGTACTGTCATTTTCAAAAATTTATTTTATAAATGTCAATGTTGCTCTGAAAATAAACGCTATTGTTCAACTCAATGTGTATGAAGTCATGACAACAATTTATAACATCCTGTTGTATTTTGCCAGTCGTGGTAAGTGACTTTTAAAAACATCTCCGTCATAACAACCCAATGAAATAACAGGACATAACAATGTTGTAATAATTCTAGTGAGAAAATATATAAAATGTCAACAGTTATGTGTGCCCATTGGGGTAATAAAATGTCTTAATAGTTATGTATTTTTTAAATTAATATTTGCTTAACTGTTGTAAAGTGAACTTTGGCAGAAGTCAATCCTTCTGCATCAATCTGCATGTGATTCTAATGATAAACCTATCCATTTCTGCCACACATGCTTAGAAAAAGAATGCATAATTTTACTGTTACCTTTAAGATTGTACCGTTAAACCATTCAAAATATAGATGTCAACAGTATGTATTGTAAATACTATAAAATATGTTCACAAAAAAAAACCAAATGTTGGTATCAAAATTTCCCTGACTTGCAAAATCATTTGAAAAATAAAACAAATTGCTGAAATTTGCAAACTTGCAAATGAACACTGTTGCACAGCTGTTCTATCTTGAAGACCTTATTAAAACTTTAACAGGTGCTCATAGCTCGTTTACAAACATTAACATATTAATACATAATATAAAAACAGCATAATACTAATTTTTACACTGCAAAAAAAACGTTTTTGGCAAAATATAAACCAATATTTTCACTCTTTGAATCAATACATCCAATTGTTTTATTATACCATAGGATTCAAATAAAATGTCCAACACATAAAATTTAAAGACTTTTTAATTCAATATTTATTCGCTCTTTAACAATGTGCAACTTTTTTTGCACGAGTTGTGTTCTTGAATAAAAGTAAATCATACTAGTACTTCACTTGAAAATAAATAATAACCAAGCTATTACACAAGATGGTAGACAAATTTATTATTTTATTGGCCTACACCAAGCATTTTTGCCATAGTTATTAAATTAATTTTATGTTAATGTAGCCCTGGAAATAAATATGATTAAAGATAGTTCTACTCAATGTGTGTGACATTAGGTTCCCAATTTGTGACATGTTACATTTTCCCATAACATCATAGTTTATAGTAACACAGTCTTTACTTTGGTTAGTAAAGGTTTAAGAAACTGAAAAATCAGAGATAAAGATGCCATTTGGTCGGTCTTCTAATTATGTTGCTTTCGATCACTGATCTATCAAGTATATATATACAGTCAAACCTGCTTGAGTGGCCACCTGTATTAAGCAGCCACCTGTCTTAAAGGGTCACCATCATATTCTACCAAATGATCAATTTTAGTGCATTACGACCTTTATTAAGCAGCCACCTGTCTTAAGAGGCCACTTTTTGTTACTCCCTTGGGTGGCTGCTTAAGACAGGTTTGACTGTATATAATATTGTTTTGGATGTCAAAGATTACTTGCACTTTAAAACCATAAAAACCATGGCCCGGTTGTTCGAATCCTGGGTTAACTTAATCACTGGTTAACACTAACCATGCCAGGGTTGGGTAATCACAGGTTAAAAGCTTGGTTAGGGTATATTTAACTCATAGTTAGCGCTAACCAACATTTTAACAACGCAATTTTTAATCTGTAGTTAAATTTAACTCATGGTTAGGCACTTAACTCAGGGTTAGCGCTAACCCAGGTTTCGAACAACCGGGCCCATGGTTTTAAACAACCAGTTCTGGTTGTCAACCCTTGATATATATGATATTAAACTCGCTATCATGTATTATCAAGTTTTAAGTCCCTAGCGAAATAATTGTTATTTGTCACGAGATTTAGCAGGTGACTAAAATGACAATAATTTCACGAGGGACTTAAACTTGATAATACATGGTAGCGAGTTTAATATTCATTTATTACTGCACATAGATGTTTTATTGCAATGCATTCCAAACAAGTTTGTTTTATGTCGATCTAACACTGGAAAAAAATGAATCAAGCTAGTTTTACCCAGTGACATCATGTTATATAAAATCAACCTTTTACTTCTATTTTGTCAAAATATGATTTATACTTTTAAGTTAACTCAACTAAAGCATTATGTTGATAAAAAGAATGACATAGCTTCCCCTATTAATGTTTGATACAAATAATATAACATAATCTTTAATATCACAGCACAAAAATGTATTATATCATGAAACAAAAAGCAGGGATCTTCTGGAAAATGCTTTCATTGAACTGAAAATGACATTTTATGTCGTCTCCACAAGACGAACTCCTCTTCTTTACATACACTGCATGCTCGTCAACCAACACCCAATTACAATTTCTTTCTCATTTTCAGGGTTGGATAAATCCTATTCTCGGATGTTCGGGGCTACCAGATTTTGTACCGGGGCTACTGCTTTAGCATGTGTAGCCCAAATAAATATTTAAAAAAAAAGAGCTTTGTATGACAAGCATTACCGACACATTTTCAGCCACTTTTATGTTTTAACTAACTTTATAAAAGTGTGGATGTTTGATAATAATTTATTCACTTTTGATGCTACCTGAATGTGATGCTGGGCTACCAGAATGTCAGTGTGTGGTAGGTAGTCCAGTGGACTAGCATTAAAACAGATTTTTTCCCCACCCCAGTGATAATCAATCTGCGTCAAGAAATGCTGATTGTGGTACTACACAGTTTACACCAGCATGGTTAGTATGGTTTGTCTGAAGATAACAATCGCACTGCAACACCCCATGTGCCCAGTTCATGTGAATTAACACCAGCTGTACACAACTTAAGATTGCTGTCCATTTGACTAGATTATGTCTTTGGCTGAAAGATAACAAAAAGGTATATGTATATTATGCAAAAACATTTGTATCAATTTCATTTGTGTATACTGTATACATAACACAAGAGAAAAAAAGTGTCCTTGTTTACCTACAAAATGGCATACATTTATTTTATGGTTATAAACATCAACAAAAATGTGAACATGTTATTACATTATGTAATATTGCACGTAGTATGAATAACTCCACAAAACATGCAAGTAAAACGTTATAACACTTTTAAGGTCACTGCTATTGTCTGCAGATACATCAGAGTGGAAACATTTGGTACCAATATCGGTGATTGAGGGTCTTAAAAAGAACAAATAGTACAACGTGTGGAGTACAAAATTGCTCAAATCTCTGCTGAAAACAAAAATCCGGTACAGAGGGGAAATGTCTATAAAAACAATTCGGTAGTCTAACTTTAGGTTCAACTCAAGAAGTCTAGCAATAAATTACCATTGTGGTCTTGCACGCACTCCACGTAAGCCGCTCTTTGTCAGGGAATGATGGGTGGTTAAACGGACAAGTCTGTTTCCTCATACAGTTGAAACCAAATCTACAAGACTTAAACAAACATTAATATTTAAAGCTGGTAATATACTAGAAATTTTTTTAAAATACATAACTAGAAAGAGCAATTGTTGAATATGGTCCACAATCTTTGTTATTAACTTATGTATATATTCATAAAAACGTAAATAGCCAGTTACAATAAACATGCTGCGACATTAACATTGCCATCATTGCAAAAAAAATCAGAGTATTAATAATTTTTAAATTTGTAAATGAGATAAAATCAGCCCACATGGGTGCAACTTTTATAAATTTTTAAACAAAGCAACCTGTTTTAAGCAACAAACTGTCTTAAGAGACTACTAAATATTATACATGTGAGGCTATATATCAATTTAATAAAGTACGATACATTAAAATGAGTGCATACCTTGGGGTGGATGAAGGGACATTGTGTGTTGTGGCAGTGTGGGAAGAACTTGCACTGTATGGACAGTGACCCGATAGGTGTTGATGGCTGCGGAGCTGCGATGATCACCATAGGCTGCTGCATGGCTGGTAAAAATAGACAGAACATTGTAATAGCTATATAGACAGAATACATTAGTGCTCACATCATTTGTACACATACAGTGAAACCCCTCTAAACCAGACCCGCAGTAAACCAGAATTCCCTCTAAACCGAACATATTTCAAAGGCCCAAACAGCCTTATGTGCTGTATTTAAACCTCAGTAAACCGAACACCCCTCTAAACCGGACATTTTACTCGGTCCCAAGTGTATTCGGTTTAGAGGGGTTTCACTGTACTTGCAATAAGGCGATGGTCGTTCGTGAAATTTAAACGTGAACATGTGCTTATGGGCTTATTCACGAAAAAAACATGTCGCCATATTAATATGGTTTACAATAAGAATGTATTACATTGAGTTAGATGTCTTACTGTCTGTCTGTCCATCCATCTCATCTGTATGTCCGTGCCGATAGCTTTTCTACACAATATCTGATTGAGTTAACATGTTTATGTCGATCGTGGTTTGCTGACTGCAGATAACAACACACATGCGTTCACATTGTGTGTAAAACCTGTCATCAATAGAGTGATTATCCCAGTGAAATATGGCTAATGATAATTTGATCTGGGATGATGAACTTTGTAATTATACAGGTAGCTAGCTCACTGCATACAGACTAACGAGTATTTACTAAATTAATTATACCTTTCTCACTGTACTGTGTACACACAAATCTCTTTTAAAGACTCGATCCCACTCACTGATTTTATCGTCAAACATTTCGGCTCTGCTGCAACTGCAGATAATATTGGAGCGGGGGATAGCTCAGTATTAGAGTGTCCACCTGAGGTTCGATAGGTCGACAGATCGTTCCTCCTCAGTGGTTCCATTTGGGTTAATTCCCATTCCAATCAGTGATCCACGGCTGGTTTATCAAAGGTCGTGATGTGTGCTATCCTGTGTGGGAATGTGCACATAAAAGATCCCTTGCAATTATTTCAAGAAGAGTAGCCTATGTGGCAACAGCAATAGGTCCCCTGAGGATCGATCCTTCGACCCATTGAGCCGCAAACGGACGCCTTACAGCTGGGGCGGTATTTATCAAACAACGTAAGTTTTTCTTAAGTTTTGAGTTATGTCAAAATCGCAGAGACCTAAGTTTTTTCTCAGACTTAAGTCTTATTTCTGACTTAAGTCGCTTGATAAATACCGCCTCTGGTCATATCCAATTAAGGTTCAAGCACGTCTGTCCTGGATACGCAGTCAAGCTGCCTGAACTATCCGACCAGGGCAGAAGTTTGTGTTAGTATGATTGACGAAACAAGCTACTCCTATTTGATAAGCAGCAAGACATCTTTTATGTACACTTTCTCACGGCCTTTTTTTACTCCACTTGTGAAGACTGGTCGGTGTAAGCGGTAGTGGAATTCGAACCGAGTACCTACCAGTATTAAGCCAGATGCGTTAACCACTGCACCACGGAGGTCGGTACATTACCTATTTACAACAGTGCATGGTGCATATATATGTTTATTACCCACCTGGTGAACGTATGGGTGTTTCGTATAAATTCCGTACGCACCACCACGTGCGTATTTTTCGTAGTATGACGTCATAACATGTCGGCTTTCTTGATGACCGACTCAAAAAACAGTATGTAGACAAATTATCGCTGCACCGAAAATTACGTCTATACTAATCCAGTACTCCTTGGCT
>JAUTCZ010057639.1:0-10209 GCA_032273805.1 Melanodrymia brightae | reverse complement strand
TTATTTACGTAATTGTAGTGTCATGTCATAACTAAGGCAGTCGCAAGTGACCTTATAACCTCTCCATTAAACCCGCCACAGATGTGTGAGAGTTGAAGGGCCTGAATAATTATTGTCCTAGCATTGAAGCTATTATGACCTCTCAAACTGCCAATGCCTGAACATTGACAAGGTGTTTGTCTGGTATAAAATTCTACACAACACGCTCACAGATCTCAAAGGAATGATTTGAGGTGTGGTCCTTATATTAAATAAACCCAACAGATGACTGATAGATCTAGTACAGTGATAACTGATGACTTTTCACACTATATGTATAAGCTATGAATCCAAACTGTGTTCTTCCAAATTCTTGTTTCAGAAAATACAATTGTTGAAAATTGTGACAAAATATTTTAATTAAAAGAAACAAGCCATTTATAAAACTATTTTTAGAAAAACCAAAAAAACAAAAACAAGTTAAATTTCATAAAACTTCACAAAATATAGATGAATTTTGTCGCATTTGTCAAGTGTAGAAACTATTTGGATAAAAGTGAAACTGAAACATGCTGAGTTTACCTAAGGATTTTGGTACAAAATAAGATAACAAAAAAACTTGCCATCGACTAATGCCAGCACACAAACATTCTGCAAATTGTTAATTAATGCATTTGAATACACTAGTCTAGATGAAACTATCTACATATAAATACACTGTTATGCACATAATTTACACTCTTTACAAAGCATGCACATAGTGCACTCTGCTAGTCTATACAGTTGGCACTTTGGAAAATGTCATCAATATATTAAATAAATGCTTTTGTGTAGGTAGGAGGGAGACAGGTTAAAGATGAGCAAATATTACATTCACTAAATCATCTGCCTCGCACTATGTTCTGTTCCACACACATATACAAACTGCGACATATGAACTCCTGCTTGTCACAATCCAACACTCAATTGTAAAACAGTCAAGAAATAACTCTGCAAGCACTTATTTTAAAGTTACTTTCCTTTGGTTATAATTTCAGTGGTTACACTTTGTCACCATGCAATGGATATCTTTGTAACAACTCATGAGACTTCAATAAAACATTAACAAACAAGACATTTTCTTTGTTATTAGAATGCTTTGAATGGTTAAGTACAATCTTGCTGCCATTTTCGTAAAATGGTTAAGTCACACTTGAACAAGATGGAAGGAGGTGGCTTTATTTCTTTTTCTTGGAACATACGAATCTCATCAATATTTCTTTCAAAGGCACCAACAGCTGCATATGTCTTTGAGTCTTTCCTATGATTACTCCACAATGTTTTGAATCTGGCTTAGCAATGACAATTTGTCTAGACGTTTCAGTGACCAGATCATAGTTTCTTGCTGATGAACTTCCACAACAAGTTAAAACTGTGCTGTTCCAAGATGTACATGTAGTTTGATTTGAAAGCGGATTGTGATACTTTGCATAGACATTTTGATCAGAGAAGAACAGCTTCACTGCATGTCATTTGTTAATAAAACTGAATTTGTGTGAATAAAAATAATTTAAAACTTTGCAGTTGAGCATGAGGGTCGAGATGGAGGTGGGGGCGGGGTTTGCCTCCCCCATGTGTGGAGGTCTCTACTGTCTCTTAACAAGATTTTTTTTAAACATCTGGATTTACAGGTGTTCTGTCCTGTATTTTAAGAGTAAAATATTTGTCATTAAAATATAAGCAAGCATATCTGAAAAAACTCCAGAATATTCATTATAATTTCAAGTTTGTGTCTTCGATTTACGCATAAAATGATAATAAACATTTTTTAAATCAATTTTTCCCACAGCTGAATTCAGTCCTATAACTGACGGTTAACACCGATGCCGATTCCGTTATACACTGAGTGCATGTTATACCCGGCATAGTTGATTTCCATATTAAACTGTAACAACATTCTCAAAATAACATAATATTCCAGTTCATGTTCTAGCACATTACACAAATGCAAGTTTTGCTTGTTAAACAACCAGCACACCCGTCTTCCAGATAACACATACAAAGTCTAGTTTATTCTGTCAAACAGTTCAAATTGCTATCACTATACATAGGAGTTCCTGTTAAAACTGCCAGCACTTCATCCAAAAGAAGATCGTGTTTCCACTGGCATGAAAGCACATTACTACAACATATGTATTGTCTTTTTGTTAAGCCATTAGCACCATATAAAATGTTCCAGTTAAACTGTTAGCACATTATCCAAAAAACGTGTGAGCAATCGCAAACGATAGTTTCAAATCATTCTCATATATATTTTAGTTAAAGCCACAATGTATATACCGGTAATACTTCGAGCTTGCAGAATACAACACTTGTATAAGTTTATCAATACTGTATGCCACACGTAATGAGCACTCATTACTGCACCAATAGTGTTTGAAATATTCTTTGGTATAAAACAATCTATAGCATTGGCAGTGAACACATTTGTTGAAGATGATTTTTCCAGTTAAACTCATCACTGTAAGACAACTGAATTGACTGTATTCTAAAGTACTAAACATCATGTAGGACTTCCAGCAAACTCTTCTGAGACTACTTCTTCTTAAAATGTAGGTTGCAGTTAAGACTTTGACATAATCGTGTCCACTTAAGGTTCATGCATGCCTGCCTTTCTGACCACCGTCAATACTCTCCAAGAGCCAGAAGCTGTGCTCAAAGCGAGGTTGCAGTGATAACCAAGGGTATATTGTGCTACATTCTTCACAACTGATTATGCATTCTTGTGTTTGTATTGCACATAGCACAGCATTCAACATCCAACTAAACTGCTTTCATTAACTGAATGGGTCGAGTACACATTGTTAATATTGATCCCAAATCTTTTTTCTTGTTGAATATAACCAGGACCACATTCAGTGGTAAAATGGTTATCAGAGAAATGTGTGAAACTAAGACAACTCAAAACATATTGCGGGAAGTCCAAGAGGTTGGTCAAGAGACACAAGGCTATGACTATTGTGGCTTTGAGTATTTTCTGTATATGTTGATCATCTTCTGCTGGTTTTGTTAGACTGATATCCATTTGCAAGCAATATCACTGATGACAGTTGTTACTTGTATAACATTAGCTTTACGATTCAGTTTGATGCATATAGGGTTTTATAGAGATTCAAATATGGGTTTTCAGAATAATAATATGCAGATCCTATCTAATTGTATCAAATAACAGCGTCAACACACTTGTCCATCTTCTGAGAAACTCCAACATTGTTGCCAATAGCTCATAGGTTCGGGCAAGACATAGGCACAGGATCACTAGACCTCTGAACTTGTTTCACAATATGGTCCGTCAATGTGTCCTTGTTCTGTATGGAAGCATGTGCTTTGACTGCACTTGAGCCAGAAAATAGCTGCATTGTTGACAACAGTTCCATTATGAATGCATAGAATCTATTGAATCCTTGAAGTTGTCTTTTAACATGTCATCAAATCCGAGTGGTTTTCTGTATGACGATTCAAAGGAAAACTCCTGAATGTGGTGCATCTATCAGAGTGTGGACTCTACACTGGATCTAGTGAACTCCTGAATGTGGTGTATCTATCAGAGTGTGGACTCTACACTGGATCTAGTGAACTCCTGAATGTGGTGCATATCTCAGAGTGTGGACTACACTGGATCTAGTAAACTCCTGAATGTGGTGTATCTCTCACAGTGTGGACTCTACACTAGAGCTGGAAAACTCCTGAATGCTGCTATGACTGTCAAGACTGACAGAGTCACTATCATTGCTTTGAGGACTTGAATAGTTTGCTGCCTCCTGCAACCGCATCAGCATGTTAACCTGAAAGACAAACATTTTGTGCTTTACTCTGTCGGTGCACATACAGATAATGGTAACAATATCATGTATCACAATGAACTATATATACAGAATACTAGTTTTGACATTACATACAATTTATATTATAAGTTATTTCAAAATATATCCAACAAGTGCAATACATTTTAAATAAGCTGTAAGATAAATGGTACCCAACAGACACAAGTGTAGTTTTCTTTTTCATTCATTTCCTCAAAAATCATGTTTTTATATAGCTAAATTGCATTATCCAAATTCAACATTATTTAACAAGATTTACTGCAAATAATGCCTTATAAATACCAGAAATTGCTACCCTGGTTATGACTCTGAACTAATATGACTGACTACATTATCTGACAAAGTGACCCAGACACTCACCAGTGGGTCTGCCTCAGTATCACTGGCACTTGTCTGTGATTTCATCTTGGATGTTCCTGGTGGAACCGTTCCTGTCTGGGAATCGTAGCCCACATCTTCCTGGCGAATCTTCAGCAAGGAACGGTCATCCTTGGCGCTACCCATTGTCCAAGGGAACTGGTCAACCACCCAGTCTGTGGGATCTTCCCATGGTGCTCGGCATCCATACACCTGTAACAGTCAAACATAATTATAGTGGGTTCGGTGGCAATGGGGTAGTAGTTACGCCAACCAGGCTCAAGACTAGTAGCTACTGGGATCGAATACTGATCGTGACATGGAGTTTATAATTGCAGTACCGGCTCCAACCCTTAGTGTTCCACTTACACCAGCCAGTGTCCCACTACTGGTTAACAAAGGCCATCGTATGTACTGTCCTGTCCAATTTATTTCAATATCTTGGCAATACATTGTGTATTTAAATCATTAAACTACAATTTTATTAAAATATTCAATTTGTTAAAAACAAAATCCATTTTCAGATATTACACTTATGCGCTTATACATTTTCTGAAAACACATTTATTCAAACTATGCCAATATCTGTAACTAACAGCCAACATTTAGATTAGACATGAATGTCTCAAAACCCAGTGTAGTCAATATGATGTTACCTGAAGTCCTTCTCGGACAGCTTCCAGCATGTAGGGAACCAGGGAGTAGTTCCACAGATCTTTGAACCACACCTGGGAGCCCGATATATCCATGGGGCAGGACAAGAAGAGGCGGGGTCCTGTAAAACGAATGTTGGAATGTATGAAACGTGTCAGCATTTGAAGTACAATTTTTACAAATACAGGTATACACTGCAACCTGTTATAGAAACAACATATACATATGAAGCAATAAATATTCATTTTTAGTTGTTGTTTTATCATTAATTCACTTGTAGGTAGCGGGGCGTATCTCAGTGGTAGAGTGTCCACTTGTGGCTCGATCCTTCTCACGGGGACATGTTGAGTCATTTCTCGTTCCAACCAGTGGTCCTCGAGTGGTCTATCGAAGGCTGTGGTATGTGCTATCCTGTCTGGGAAAATGCACATAAAAGATCCCTTGCTGCTATTTTAAGGAGTAGCCTATGGCTGCAGCAGGTTTTCTCTGTGACCAAGTGTTGATATAACCACTGATTAATAATCAATGTGTTCCAGAGGCGTCGTTAAACAAACAAACTTTATATCTTTTTTTTAATTCTGTGTGGTTCAAATGTGACTAACCAATAGTGACATCAGATGAGCTGTGTGTCTCGAGGAACTTGTTGATATGTGACCACACCTTGGGTATCCAATCAATAATCTTATTCAGATCATTGTTCCGCATACCCGTGCGCACCTCGGCTTCGACCAGCTTGCGGCGCAGATATCGACCGAGGAATCCTTTAACTGGCTCCATATGATTTGCACACAGCACCCATCTGAAGAAAATAATCAACATGACATGTATCAAGATGCAGGCTTAAAAGTAACATGCATAAATATAATTATTTATTTGTTATGTTAGATTAAAAAAGTGTATGTAAAACATGTATTGTTTCCATTCAAAAATAACTGCATATATGCACATATATTATGCAATATTAGCATGTACTATTATACAACACGTTTGACTAACAATGACTCTGTATATATAATAAATGCAAATGGTAAGTTCTTTTTAGAAGTGTTTCATGCATACATACTTAGTATCAAGACTTTGTCCACGTTTTATGGACTGTGCACACATATAATTGTTAACAAAATAATATATATTTCATTTATTGTGTCCAACATGTTCTTTGAACATTAATGGTTGACAGAACAGATACATGAAACAATCTTTGTAATTGGAGGTAAACACTGATTGAATCTGCCTCATATTATTCATCATTGGAAAAATAAAACAGTATCCATAAAAAATGAAAAAATAAATAACCCACTGATGTGCACAAATGGGATTCAAACCTAATGCACTGATTTGAATTGCACGTGACAGTCAAACACCAAAACCACTTGGCCAAAACAATAAATTGTTAAAAAAGAAAGTCAGTTTAGCCGTGTTTATGATGTGTACACTGTGAAGTACTAGGTTATAAGTCAAATTAATACATCTAGAATTATCAGCAACAGGGCTTGTGGTGCACTTGGGGACTCAAATCCACCAGCAAAAACCCAGAACACAGCTAACAACACATCCATGGGTGTTAGCAAAAGTGAATTGTGTGACTGAAAATTCATTATAATTTCAAGTTTTGATCCTCTATTTACAGTGTATACATAAAATTACATTACATAAAAAAAAAATTTTTTATAATTTCTTCCACGACTGAATTCAGTCTCCTGACTGACTGTCCTGACTGACAGTTAACACACTTGCACATCACATCGAGTTATGACATCACATCGAGTCATGACATCACATTCCATCACCACATCCAGGGATTACATCGACTCACCTGAAGTTGTGATGTAGCTGTAGATTGGTAGCTGCGTTTGTAGCCTGGTTCATGGTGCCGATGATGTATGGACACTTCTGATACTTGACGCTGAGGAAGCCATTGAAGACCTCGCCGAGGGAGCCGACGTGGTGGAGGTTGTCGAGAATGATCACACTGGGCAGCTCATTCACACTCGTGTTCTCACACTGGTCGGCGATGTTGGCCAGGTACTGTCGCAGATCTTTAGACGATTTGTGGTCCACGTTAAACGTAGCCACTGAACCAGCGGTCAGCTCTCTGCCGGACCTGTAACCAGTGAAAATAATGTCAATATGTCATAGAGAATGCAAAACAATCACTCAGTTTAGTAAATCAGGTAGATTTATTGAATTATAACATTCAAAACACTGCAGTTAATTATCAAAGATGGCTATTGAGTTCTGAATGCAATGGCAGCAGAAATGGCTTGTTTTCGATTGTTGCAACGAAAATAGAATGTTAAAGAAAATAAATTTTGTGCCACCCTTTGTGGCAACATTGCCACTAACTACCACAAATTCTGAAGGCTGTATTTGTAGATAACAAAAACACTCTGTTATTGAATTAGATTTTGACCAAATATGTATATAAAACTTTGATTAATTTTGATTAAAAGAATGATTAAGACACAAACCTAAGGACAAGGTGTTCAGCTAGTTTTTGTGCTAGATATGTCTTGCCAGTTCCACTCGGTCCACACAGGATGATGCGCCGATGCTCCAGCAGTAGAGACACGTAGCGCTGGATTATTGTTTTTGGAATCATTGATTCAAAGGCTAGCGAGTCCACACTGGTTTGCTTGGTTCCTGCAAAACAAAGGATATAATAATAATAATAATAATAATAGGACAAAGATCACAACTTACATAAAATGTTGTTTAATATTTATAAATGTTGTGTTGTATGCATAAGGAATTTATCACTAGTGTGATAATCATAGTATAGAACAAACGTCATTTGAGGTTTAATAAAAATATACTTTATGCAATTTATCACTGAGCTAAAATAATTTATAAAACACTGTAAATATACAATATAGATTAAGTAAGATATGAATGCAAATGCACCATAATTTAATTCTATGTTGCATTCGATTTCCAAAAGCATTAGCCTTGATAAAAAGCTTAGCCCACCCACCCAAGCAATTTTAAAACTGCTTGCAAGCTATTTTTAAAAAAATACAACTAATATGAATGTGTACCTTTAAGACAAATACTGATCTGCATTGTATCACCCACAAGGTATCCAATAGGAAGCAACTCTGGTATCTCAGATTCTGAAAATAATAAATATACAGTTCAAATATACTGCAAAGTAAGACCTAATTGCTATTAATTATTTTAAGATATATTTACGATCTGTTTCACAATTAACTAAAATAATTTTTGCAATAATTTAAAAAATCTTTTACAAATGCGAAACACAAATACGACTAGTTTTTATAAACTGCATTGTTTTAACTATTACCAGCTAGAACAGTTATTGTATTAACACTGTTTTGAACATCTTGGCTCCCTTTTGAAATTCAAATGTAGTACTGGTAATGTTCGTGGTTAAATTACAAACGTGAAAATCACATGCAAATAATACAGTAACTAGGTTTTGTCTCCCACTACATGGAGATAAAACAACATATTTACTCTATGTCTCAGGTTTTATATTATTGCCAATAGTAAAGTCTCAAGTAGAGTAATTAAAGGTGATAGTTTAGGTAAAAAGTTTGTTTTATTTAACGATGCCACTAGAAACACATCGATTATAAATCAGCGGTTATTGGATGTCAGACGCATGATTATATTGACACATGGTCTCAGAGGAAACCCACCGTCGCTGCTTCATGGGCTACTCTTACCGAAAAACAGCAAGGGGTCTTTTATGTGCACTATCCCATAGACAGGATACCACGCAACACAGAATTTGATAAACCAGACGTGTTTCACTGGCTGGAATGGAAAATAGCCCATGTTTCTGCGCTGTGGAGGATCGATATCTCAACCCATCCCGCCACAGGCGGACATTCTACCTCTGACCTACGTCCCACTCCTGAAGATTGAAGTGCTCACCCTTTGTCTTGACTATTTCTCCAATGTGATACGAGTATACACTTTCTGCACTAACACCAAGATTTGTCACAGAGTCAACTCGGAGAACATATTCCTGGAAAATAAACAAAAAATAAATTATGTACACCAATATATCGCATAGTTATAATAAAGTAATACCAAGTTTATCATTTTAGTGTTTCATATTGGAAAACGTATTCTACATAAATTATGCATTCGTTCTTATACATGTGTAAGTGCAATGAATTGAAGTTGCAGTAGCTGTTTTATCTGTTAATCTATGAAAGAACAGAAAAAAATGGACAGGCATCTAGGAAAGAGATACTTCTGCCTGTGATATACCTGTCATATAAAAAACCTGTCAGACCAGTCTTATTAAACAGTCCACTTACTGCAATCAAGTCTATGATCTCTCGCATGTGAGGCAGATGCTCTTTTGTGTAAACTTTTGTGTAATCTTCATGATCAGATGTATTAATACCGCAATAGAATAAGCGAATCAGAGTAAATGAAATAAGATTTTAATTGACAAAAGGTACTTACCTTAAATATTTTTCGCACAATATTATCAAGAATGTCCCATTTTGTTTTCCCGCTAACTGACAAGGATCCAATGAGAACTTCAGCCGGTTTCTATAAAATATGATAATAATAATCACATCCTAATTCAAAATGATATTTTTCTATAAAATATGAAAATTATAATCACATCCTAATACAAAATGATTTTTTTCTATAAAATATGAAAATTATAATCACATCCCAATACAAAATGATGTTTTTCTATAAAATATGAAATTTATAATCACATCCTAATACCAAATGTTTTTCTATAAAATATGATAATTATAATCACATCCCAATACCAAATGTTTTTCTATAAAATATGAAAATAATATGATGTTATTCAGAAGTCTTTAGGGAACTGAGAAGCATCATGTCTATACTTGAAAGCAATCAACTGTGACACTTTTATTCACTACGTTAGAAGTGCAAGTAATAAATATGAATATATAGGCAAAACAAATAATCAATTATTCATGTACAGTTTGAGTCTTTTATTACAAATGCATATTACGTTATTTTAATATATATTATATACCTGCGCTTCAGTGTCGAAGCAGGTCATATTACTTTTAGGTGTGCAACATGTCTAGGTGTACCCACACACAGTTTGATTAACCTATACCAATTAGTGTAGGAAATAAGCTCCGGAAACACAGAATTCTTCTACGGAGGTCAGAGCTCAAGTCATAGGCTGCAATGACCTATCCAAAATTTGGTATATATATAGTAAAACTATTGACTAACGGAAAAATTAAAATGTAGTTATGTGGTTTAGTTAAAAGTTTGTTTTATTTAACGACGCCACTAGAAATACATCGATTATAAATCAGCGGTTATTGGACATCAGATGCATGGTTATATTGACACATGGTCTCAGAGGAAACCCGCT
>JAUTCZ010057628.1:0-10214 GCA_032273805.1 Melanodrymia brightae | reverse complement strand
TCATCTCGTAGCGAATTATCCTAGTTACTCTTTAATGCTCGCCTTATCACCCGCAAATGTCTCGAGAGTCGAGGCTCAATTTATTTTTGAAAAAAAAAAATGTCCTATTTTTGCGTCCAAATTATATAACTTTAGGTTAACAAATAAAAATATTGTATTATTATTATTATTATTATTATTATTATTATTATATTTAGGTTTAACGACACCCCAGCAAGAAAAAAGGTATCGGCTATTGGGTGTAATTCAAATACAGAAATTAAAATCCGCCATTTTCTTTGCAGACGATGGATTTTTTCTGAAGATTTTTTGTATGTACATGTATTTGCATTACAATATTTTTATTTGTAAACCTAACGTTGTATATTTTGGACACAAAAATAGGACATTTTTTTTATTTAAAAAAATGTTTACCTTGTTTCTCTACGTTAAACGAAACTAAAATTATTTATGAAAAACATACTACAAATGTTCAGACACGAAGTATAGCAATTCATCTCGTAGCGAATTATCCTAGTTACTCTTTAATGCTCGCCTTATCACCCGCAAATGTCTCGAGAGTCGAGGCTCGATTGCTGGGTGTTGAGGGCCGCCATTGCTTTATCTCGGTGTGTGGTGAGGTGAGATCAGCTCGGGCTTAACTGGAGTTATCTCCCTTGGTATGTTTGCACATTGAACATTGTCTTGGTGGTACACATTAAAGAGTTTGTTAGATGTCTCTGTAAATGTAAAATAATACAGGTGTAATAGGAATAGAAGTCCGTTGGAATATAGGTCCGACACAATGTAAAATGCTATAGGACCTATATACCTAGGAATCCTAGTCCAAACCAGATTTTTTTTATAAAACACATAGTTTTATTGCGCTTTTTATTTCATTAAGTCTAGGACTTGTAGGTAATATCTTGTTTTATGGATCATACAATTTGTTTCATTCCGTAAAGATATATTTTATTATTTATTCCATTTTGTTATGATATAACCGGACTTGCATTCCGGTAGAACTTGCGTTCCTTTTACACCGGTTCCATTTAATAATTTGTGTGTGTGTGCTATTTGGGATAATTGAGTTATCTCCCATTTTATGATTGCACATAGAAAGTTATCTTGGTGGTACACAGTCAAGTTTTTGCGTGTCTCTAGGTGGTTTTTTAATGTAAAAAAATTAATAATACCGGTTCCATTTAACATTTTGTGTGTGTGCTGTTGGAGATTAATTGGAGTTATCTCCCATAGTATGTTTGCACATTGAAAGTTGTCTTGGTAGTGCGCATTAAAGTTCTTGCCTGTGGATGGTTTTTTTAATGTCAAATGAAACCGGTGTAAACGGAACGTAAGTCCGGTTATATCGTAACAAAATGGATTAAATAATAAAATATATATTTACAGAATGAAACAAAGAGTCTAATTCATAAAACTAGTTATTACCTACAAGTCCTAGTGTTAATGTAAGAAAAAGCGCAATAAAACGATGTGTTTTATACAAGTCTGGTTTGGACTAGAGGTCCTAGGTATGTAGGTCCTATAGCATTTTACATTGTGTCGGACCTATATTCCTACGGACTTCTATTCGTATTACACCGGCCACTGGTTCGGGCTTCAATTTATCCAGGGAGTAAATAGTTTAAAATCCTAAACTATTGCCTACCCAGGGGCGTGGAGAGATTGTTTTCATTAACATTAAACTATATCTCAGAAATATGATCGGACAGGCGGTTGTAATACTCGCCTTTCACATTGGGTCTTTGATTAGTATTTAAGGATCACTATTCATTGTAGGAGTCGGATGGATATCGTTGACGAAACGTTTGGTACATCGATTCCAAGAACCAGCGGTCATCAAAGTGCCAGAGCGAAGTAAAGTACCACTAGCCTAGAAGACTCCTTTGAATTTTGACGCTACACATCTGATACCTGGAAGCCCGTCGTCCACGGCTGTCCGATTCATGCGGAATATTCCACGATGAGTTATTGCGGAAAGGAAAATCAAATTTTCTTGAATAAAATTTCTTTTCTAGCAATACTCATCCTGGAATATGGGTTACCCACCCAGGCCATCCCCTGATCCATGCTTTCTGATGGTGTTCCGCTACAAGAAGCATTAGAGGGTGCGCATGCGTAGTGTGTGCTGGTTGTCAGCTATTGCGATGTACAACGCGCCTCAGGCTGGTGGGGGTTTTTGTATCCTTGTGCGCAATTGGCATTATGCGACATATTCCAGGATGATTATTGCCAGATAAGAAATTTGATTAAATTTTTTTTGATTATTTTGAAAATTTCGCACGTGGTCCCACCTTGCCCCCATCCCACTTTTGTCAAGCTTAGTGGTCACTGTGACTTCCTATAAAGGTTTGGGGTGAAGGCGTATGGGGCACTTTTGAAGTATGTCGCCCGTAATAGGGAGTGGGAGGTGATGTTCTATAGATGCTCTAAGTATTATGGCGGCTTGTTTGAAAAGCACATATAACAGTCGATTTGTTTAACGACACCACTGGCACACATTGGTTATTAATCAGCGGTTTAAATATTTGAAGTGAAACGCACATTGTATCGATACTTGGTCCCAGAGAAAACCTGCTGCTGCCACAAATACGCTACTCTTAGGGCATGACAGCAATGGATCTTTTATGTGCCCTTTCCCACAGATAGGATAGCAAACACTGTGGCTTTTGATGGAGCAGTCGTGGTTCACTGGTTGGAATGGGAAATAATCCCATTTATGCACTAAGGAAGATCGAACCTCTTGTGGACGCTCTTGTGTAATTTCACTTCATTTAAACTAGCTTGTACAGCATCCCTTTATCTGACAGATCTTCCTTGTTTGAATCAACATTTTTATCTGTGAGTTTACATTGTAATTGTTAGCCATAATTTACTTGTTTCCATAATGACTGTGTTTTGATACCTTTTTGCAGTAGTATCATAATGATTTCGTCCAAGAAAATATTATGTGTTGGACTGGCTTGTGTTGACATCATAAACATCGTCAGTCAATTTCCAACTGAAGATTCCGACCGCAGGTAACCTGGTTTGATCAAGTAAACTACGGGTGCCATATTGGATAATTAGGAACCAATCACAATCACTTCCCTTTCATTCGGAACCAATCAAAGCTTAATAAACAGCAGTAAAAAAATGGATTTATTTAAAAAGAGAAGTAACCCATGACGTAATAAAAATGTCCGGTTGTCAATTTGACTTTTCCAAACCCCTGCTGTTCATGTATTTCGCTATATAATTTAAAGATCTAATTTGCCTCCTACGTTGATTCAATGTCAGAGTCGGAAATAAAGGAAAGAACAGAATGTAGAATGTCTTTACATAGATATTAAAAACATCACAGGCTTCTACGCAAAGCTGTAGGCCTACGAAGAAAGAGTTGACTTCAACTTTCCAATATGTAGTCAGTATGTACACAATTATTGGTATGAGAAGGGGGAGATAGAGAGAGATAGCCGCCCTACCTCCAGAACACTTTGGATTTGATAGGGGAAACATATTTCATTAGGGAATTGTATTACATTTTTATTCTGTATTTAAAATCAGAATAATGTTTATTTTATTTTCCTCAAGAGCATTTATTTTAGGGCAACCCCCCTACCACCCCACCCCCCCCACCCAGTAAAGTTCTATTTCATATGCCTATATTGTCTACAATTTGAGATTCTCGTTATTATATTTAGATGTCTGGATTGCGTGTGGCAGCGTGGTGGTAATGCATCCAATACGTCTTCCATTCTGGCTCTTCTCGGAGAATCAACCGAATTTCTTGGAACATTGGGGGATAGCCATTTCATCCAGTAAGTATACAGCCAGACTGCATGGTTGACATTCAGTTGATTTATATGTAAGTGTATGTGAACACTGGAACACAACCAGAAGATTCAGTAAGTGTATGGCAACACTGCATGGGAGTAAAGCGGAAGATTCAGTAAATGTATGGGCAACCTGGGAGACGGTCTGAGATGCATTACGTGTACATGTGTTGGTGAAATCTTACTACAAAACCCTCTCAGTTTGTCCACTGCATCTGTATAGTAAAGTAGATTCCACTTATTTACATATCGGTTTATAGCATAATTCACTTATATATGCATATACTTATTTTTAGGCCACAAAACCATTTGCTACCAAAACAGTACAAAATATAATCAAGAATTGCATAGAAAATTGTCCATATTCTGGTTATTTGAATATAAATCTTTTGCTTTTGTTTTTCAAAATGGACAATTGACCATAATAATATTTTGATCTGTTGCTGTAGATAGAACTTGCTCATGTTGTCTCAAAGGAAAGAGATAACTTCAGATATCGGGTACGTCATTTAAAGACCTGCAATTAGCGAAATTGGCATCAAACGTTTCTGCTCTGCTGCATATGCAGACAATAGCAGTGACATTAGAAGTGTTCGAACTATTTGCTTTGCAAGTTTTGTGCAATTTTACATCATATAATAACACTGACATTTCTGTTGATGTTTATAATCATATATAATAAACGTATGCAATTATATTTTCTGTTTGTACTGAAATGAATTTGCGTATAACTCTCTTCACCCCGGCACCACACTTCTCGTGCCAAAATGGTGAGTGGTTGTTCTCTTTAGGTGACATGTTTTCTTTCCAGTTTCCTGAAAGAAGATTTTGCCAACTATGGGATCTCAATCGAGAACTGCGTAGGGTGCCGTGGTCGTAGCTCTCCACTCTCTGTAGTTATTCTCAACAGCACGAATGGTTCTAGGACTATTCTACACACAAACAAGTTAGTTCATATGCAAACACAATTTCTGTGTATACTATCAGCATGTAATAATTATTGATATAATTAAATGAAGTGATTTATATAAGTTTCTTTATTGTTCAATAAGTCGTGTAGGCATATATACATTGTCATTGAGCTCTTTAAAAAGTCCATGTTGTCAGTACAAAATGCATTGTCCAGCTGATTTACCTCGTGTCCAACATAACAGACTTGAAAATAAGTAGGTGCATGAACTTAATCTGTGTAAAGGAATGTAATATTCTTCAAATAGAATCCTATATTATCTTAAAATGCTAAATATATTTTGTGTCTTTTTCATTTGACTTGTCACGTTAATTTTTTTATACACTTTAGCATGCAACTAATGAGTTTAAGACTTTAACTTTAACTATGTTTAAATTTAATATAACTTTTATTCAAATCAATTTCATGCCAGGGAATTCCACTTCTTCATATATGTGGCATACAGAATACAGAAGTTGAACGTAAAACTTATTTGCTCTGCCTCTCCTTGGCGATATCATACATGTACTGTTGATTACATTATGAAGTTAATAGACACAATGTTTATGAACAGTTTTGTCCTGCGCTCCATGTTATTGTTCTGCTAAAAGTGGTTTTTTCCCCCCAGGAATCTTCCTGAATTAACGCCAGAAGACTTTACCAAAATTGATTTGAAAAAGTATAAGTGGGTTCATTTTGAGGTAAGAATGAGGTATAATGGTAAATGACACTATATAAATGCATAACAGACTGTTCAATATTAAACACAGAGATTGGAAACATAATGCAGGACTTCTAGAATGTGGTTGGCCTACTAGCCTGGCAAGTGAATTTAGAAATTTTGCTAGTAACGTTTTAATGTCATAATGTTGGCTAGTAAACAAAAAATAGAAGTAAAATATTTTTAGTCATTGATTAAGTTTGCATGTGTTGAGAGATCCAGCAGATTAAAGAGGGGATCAATAGTACCTAATTTTCATAAACAATCATTTGTTTAGTTAATCTACCAAGTTACTACGTTGAGAATTTTTAAATATGGACTATGGAAATTTCAATCATGGCTATTGAATTTAGAAAACCACTTGCTCATGGGTGAGTAGAATATTTCAAAATTCTAGAACCTCTTCATAACTGTGTTTACGTTTACTTACAGGCTCGACCCAATTGTCCCAACATCAAGATAATGCTTCAGTATATCAATGAGTACAATAATACAGGGACAGAAAATATTCTCCACTCATCAGTTGAACTAGAAAAACCAGACCGACCTGAATCTAGTAAGTGTAGGGAACTATTTTTGTTTATTTATTAACTATTTATTTGTATTTGTATGATTAAAAGTATTGTAAGAAACAATTAGTGATTTTATTCTGTTTCTTTCAGGTCTTCTATTTGATAGCGCTGACTTTGTGTTTGTAAGTAAGGAATATGCAATGAAGTTTGGCTGTGACAGCATGACAGACGCTGTCAAAACTCTGCTTCAAAAGTGTAGACCTGGGTAAATAGACCATCACTATCAATGATAACTTTCTACTTTTTTAGTTATCATTTTTTCTTATTTACCATTAATTTTAATCTAGTTAAAAATACGTGGATACACACATGGTGCCCATACATTGGCGACATTTGTATATATGATGAATGGAAAGATGGCATCAACATTTGGTTAACTTTTATAGAAATTTACTTCATAGCTGTTGTGGATTTGAACATTCTTAACTTCAATAGGCACCGACTGTTAATTGTATTAAATATTACCATATATAGCACTTTGGAATAATCCTCCTCACACACACCCACTCATGCCCAATGATTGAAACCATCAACATTAAAGATTACTGTCATGGCAGCCATCTTGAATTTTGAACATGGTTGTCTTATGTCATAAGTACATCATAATGGTCAAATTTTACTATATTAATGAGCCACCAATTTTGTTAAGTCATGTCTAGTAAAACGATGAGTTAACATATACAAACATAATTTATTATTAGTGTTACTTTATTATGGAGTTTTCAGCACTGGTGTTTGCATAATGGTAAAACCTCTTCTCTTTCAGAGCTTCTATTATTTGTGCGTGGGGAGAACAAGGAGCTGCAGCAATGAATGATCGCATGGGTATAGTCACAAGTCCTGCTTTCCCTCCAGAAACAGTGGTCGACACATTGGGTGCTGGAGATACCTTTATTGGAGGAACTATTCATGCTCTTGCCAAAGGGTTAGACTTGAAAGAGTCGATCACTGTTGGATGCAAAGTTGCTGGCTTCAAATGTGGTCAAATGGGCAACCGACATGTACAAAATGTAACACTGTAAAATAATGTAGGTTGACTGGTAAATTTGGTACAATCTGTTTATAAAATAAAATAAAGAAGAAATTAGTTTTTTACTTTGTTTTCTTGTATGCACATGTGATTTTCTCTACTTGATAGGAGTAATTCTGGGTTGAAACAGGTTTAAACAGTAAAATGACGACATGTATGTCTATAGGCTATTCAGGACCATATTTATGGGTGAGGGAAAGGAGCTCGTTCCAACCACACCATGAAAAAAAATGTGTCCCCACAAGCCATTTGAAGAATGTCCTATATATACCCCTCTCCCACCCCTTCACACTACACTGATCCTGCAACATTTTGCCATTAGTGTTAATGACACTGACAAATAGGTAACAGAAAGGTAATATTTTGTATATATAATGACTGTATTGTATCATTAACGTCTTTAGCCTTTTTTTATTTAAAAAAAATAGTATCCGCTAATCAAGAACCTGTGTTCGAACGCTAAAAGCATTACCTGATTTACGCATGTAGTTCGACCGATTGAAATCGAGTAGAATTTAGAAATAGGAAAAGCAAACTCGACTCGTCGCCCGTAGTTTGTTACATTTGCACTACTGCAGCGGAACAAATTGGATGATGGGTGCAATAATAAGAGAACGGTAAGAACGATGCATGTGAAACTGGAAATGATAAAAGATTCATAACTAATTTATGATCATGTTTAACTAGGCGTAATTAAATCACACGTGCATAATAATGTTACAGACAAGTTATCTGAAACAGAAAGCGGAACTGAGCTATAAACACGGAACTGGCAACTGATTGCTTGGTGACGGGCGTTGGGGGAGGGTTTTGTGGGTGAGGGCTATGCCGACACCATGTGATCATGTGCAGCATAAACTGAAAAATATATAATTAAACTATGCAAGTAAATTGTACAATCAGTTATTAGTTGTCAATGTCCCATGGGTCTCCTAAAATATACTGATAGATTACCATCGACCTCTCTCCGTGGTGACTTTAATTAACAACACTTAAAATAGTAAAAAAATCATTGTTTAAACAAAAAATATAACTTTTGCCAACAAATGCCAAGTATATCATGTTTTAGCCCATTCAAGGTTCAATTTTCCCGGTCCACAGATCCCTAAACGACCCCTTCACTCTCAAAATCCTGGCTACGGGCATATACGGCATATACCGATACAACATACAACATTCATCAAGTTGTATTAAATATAAACATGACGGCTACATTTGAAAATGAATATTTGAAATTTATGGAGTGCGATTTGCATTAGAGGTGTAACGAATACACAGGGTGGCGAATATAAGGTGACGAATACAACTATTTATTCATGAATACAATACATATAGTCAAAAAAGTCCAAACATGCCACAAAATGACAAATAATAATCATAACATTGTTAACTAAACGTTACTTGTTGGTAATATCATGCATTTGCTTACTGAGTTACTCTACTTTAAGGTTTGACATAATTATAGGGATATAGCACTTCTACAGGAGCAGACTGCCATAGAACACTGGTTGGTGCTTTATCTAAATAATTGTCGTTGAATTTCAATTGAAACAATTGTCTGAGGAATCAAAAGCATACCACATTATAATATTCGCGTGTATTCGGTTCTGGCAGTCGCGAATACGAATACAACTACGATACAGGTTGCTGTTCGGTACACCGAATATTCGAGTCTATCGTTACACCTCTAGTTCCAACGACGTTAAAATACATTATGAATCATATATGAAAGACATTTTAATTTATGTTGTGCTATACCTGGCTTGCAGCCTTTTTGGAAGCAGGGTAGAAAGACTCCGTCCCTTAACCTATCCCCATAGTTAGGACACTTCTTTCCAAAATGAGCGACGCTAGGATTATCGCACTTTCTATGCAGGATGGCTCTGCTCGCACAGTTTTCATTGCATGGATTCCGACCTATATAATACCAAGGTGACCACTGTCCATCTACTGGCATATTCTCTGAAGTAAGAAAGTTGAACTTAATTTGTTTTTATTACATACCCATTTAACCTTATGATGTAAACACAAACTTCGATACAAAAAGGAAATACAATTTTCTGTATTTCCCTCGATAAGTCTGTATCTACTTCTGAAGCTGAACTACTTTTCTGTGTACCATGTTAGGCCTACTGCATGAGAATGCATTTAGTATTTTACAGATAGTTTCATAGCTCGTACACAAATTACAGTAAACGGCTTGAAGATACATATATTTCAAATAATGCTTGTTATGGATATACACAAGGAAACAAGATGACAAAGAAAAACGAATGTGTTGACTGATTAGTTTGGGCGTTTCGATGAACACAGATTCAAAGCATTAGCTATCGATGACGGACGCAACTGAAAGCATATTAATAGTTTTAATGCTGTGACAAAATTATGTTCTTCTATAATTAGGTTTGAGCTATTTTACAAACTAGTTCATTATTTTAAACATTAAGCGCTGCGATTCTTGCTTGCTTATTAGATATAATAAGTGGTTTGCATAATTATATAATAATTTATTATTGTGTGGTAAGGGAAATCCCCTTTATTAGTATGATTAAAATAAGTATTTAGATGACCACATGCTATAATATAATTATGCTTTAAAACGTCTTTGTTTTATTATTTATAGAGTATACCTAGGTAATACATATAAAACCACATAACCTGTGTTTTTCTGGTTTCTGTAGTTCATCAGGAATTCCAGCACGAAATACACACGTGAAATACAGAAAAAAGAAACACACACACACACACACACACACACACACACACACACACATATATATATTATTTGACGTGATATCTCCAGAGGAGATAACGTAGGAGATATCACAAATTATTAGGTCAACGATATCTCCCGTAAAAGCTTCTAATATATGGGCAAAACCGCCGACATTGTAACTTTTAGAAAAATTGGATTCGGCAGCATTTCTCGCGAACGCAATGACATATTGATGTATTTAATTATGGTCATTTTGTAGAAAAAGTACAGACGATTCTGATTGTGTATAGTATTGTATGTTGTAGTCAATATTTACGAAGTTCTAACCTATCTAAGGTCCGAAAAACGTCGTTTTTTCGATGTCGCCAACACGATTTCTAAAGTTTGACAGCGTATTACTCCTACTGGTGA